>PVJO010009924.1:45774-66999 GCA_004026905.1 Hystrix cristata
ATTACAAATTGTGTTGCTATGAACATGGTGGTGCATACGTCCTTGTGGTATGATGATTTTAATTCTTCTGGGAAGATCCCCAGTAGGGGAATAGCTGGGTCAAATGGAACCTCCAGTTGTAGTTTTTTGAGGAATCTCCATATTGATTTCCACAGTGGCTGGACCAGTCTACATTCCCACCAACAGTGGAGGAGTGTTCGAATTGTTTTTCTGATATGAGAAACCATGACTGTAAATAAGGATAAAGAGGTGTAATAGATATTATATAAAAGGAGGATAGTGTGCAGAGGAGAGGAGTACTAGAAAGAAAGAAGGGGAAATGCAGAAAGGCAACAGGGGAAAGAGAGGGGAAAGGGAAAATATGGAAAATGATGAATGAACCTGCTGTAAATAGGGAGGGAGGGAGCAGAGGGGAGGGGCGGGGGAGAGGGGGGAGAACCAAGATGCATCATGTATAGGTACAGAATAAGTGTAATAAATGTGACCATTGTATGTATGTACCAATACATATTCTTGGTTTAAAATAAAAATTAAAAAAAAAGAGTTTGTAGAAGGGAAGCTATTGGGTCAATTATGCACTGTCTTACATGTTACTTGCCCCTCAAAGGGTACTTTATAAATATTTGCTTGGCCTAGCTGACTCCTGAACTGCATACGGAAGTGCATCCTTGTCCTTGGGCAGCCAGTCCTCCAAATGGTGAGATGGACTAGTTTTGACTCAAAACAAATATGCATTCAGAGTCTAGCTCTACAAGGGCAAGTTTTCTGAGCCCTCTGAGTTCCATTTTTCAAAGACAAATTGAAGTGACATTTCTTGTTTTCCAAAGTGCCTCACATATACAGGATGATCAACAGAGAACCCTTCTTATCTGCTCTTCTGTGTCTCCTCAGCTTTTTGTCTCTTTTCTGATGGTATCTAGAGACTTCCAGTACAACAGATCACTGCCCTGAATGAGGCAGACACTGATGGCTAGAAACAACAGAACATGTTTGTTAATTGGCCAATTAGAAGTCTCATGACCTTGGATAGGTTATGCACCATGTTTTTTATCTGTATGGTAGACATACCAGTAATTACCTCAAAGGATGTGCTATGAGGATGGAGTAAGAATATATACAGATAGTGCTTACCCGAAGTATCTAACACCCATAAGTGCTGCTCATTATATTAGATTGTTAAATTTAACACACAGGGCAGGTGATGATAAGACATATATGGAAGGTAAAACCCAGATTTATTGTAAAGGAAATAAAAAGCAATGAGTGATGTATTAAAGTAAGAGAATAACTTTGTAGCTTCTTTAAAGTTAACTCCAAACCTTTCATGATTTTGGCTTAGCAGTTAAGGGATGGGGAGAGGGGAAGAGGATATTGCTCATTACCATAACATTTCCCAAATTTTAAAACATGCATTGGCAAAACTTTCCTGTGAAAGGCCAGATAGTGAATATTTTAGGCTTCATGGACCACATTCACGTTCTGTCCAGATTTTTTTTCTTTTCTTATAATACTTTAAAAACATAAAAAAAAAATTCTTCAGGCCACTGACAAGGGTTGTTGACCCTATTAAAGTTAATTACTATGTGGTAGAGTAATTCAAAAGGAGATACAATAAGTAGCTGACTTTAAAATTTAAATCGTTACATATTTGCTGATAAAGGAGGAGAAAGTCACAGAATGGGCAATCAGACTCCTTGCCAAACTACAGAAGGAAAACCCATAGTCTAAATCCAAGACTTAATGAAACATTTGTTCCACACATAGATAGCTTGGGACTTATTTGTAATAAAAAACAGCAGGAAATCTGTTTGGCTGGAGCTACATATAACTAACTATGGGAAGATAATTCTTCATGGGCCTCTTGGTTTTCTGGATATCTCATGAGCAAAGCAGTCACTTATTCTTTGTTACAGACCTTTTATATTCAAGATGAGGTTTTGCTATGTTGCCCCAGAGTAGGGTTGAATCCCTAGGCCTAAGTGATCTTTCTTCTTCAAACCCTTCAGTATCTGTGACCACAGGTGTGCATCATCATGCCTGGCTCAGACTGCCTTTTGAAGGACATTTGTGTGGTAAACAGCCTTTTAAGATGAAGGTGATGTCTCTCATCGGAGCTAAGGCCAGGCATGCTTACTGATTATCATAAAAAATATGGGTTCCCCTAAAATTAGTCTTTTCTCCTGAAACACTATCTTAGTGCATATGTAATATTATCTGGCCTTCTTTATGATACAAAATATTCTAGGAGTAATAAACCGTCTTTTATATCTTACCCATGAGTCTCATGTCATCTATCAACACTCATGAAACTCTAGTAGTTTCATCTTACAAATAGGAAAATAATCTCAAACCTTTCCCAGTTTTTTTGTTTCGTTTTGTTTTGTTTTACCATGATAGAAATGAAATGAAGATGAAGAAGAATAAGCTAAAGCAAGGAAACCAGAACATATATAAAAAGTTACCTTTAAAAAAGGATTTAACAAAAGCTATAAGATTTTAAACGTTTTCAGTGTAAGGAAATAATATTTGAGAATATACAGATGTTTAACTCTAGCTCAAATGTTATGCACGTACACATGTATCAAAACATCTCATGGTACCCCATAAATATGTATAATTTTTACATATCAGTTAAATAAATAAGTAATAAATAAACATTCAACAAAGTTTGTAGTACACTGAAGCAGGAAAGAAGGTGGAGAGAAATGATAAACATGGACTTATTCAGTTTACGTGGGTGATTTATGTAAAAGTATCCTATTGTCATTCTCCTCTTCCATCTATTTCGGCTGTGTGTCCACTAACATTCTATCCACTATTCAAAAGGCTTCTCAAATACCACTCTGCCTGGAAGCGACCTCTTCCTCGAAACTTACTATGTATATTGCCTATATTGACATATTACCTTAATAAGAAAAGGAACTTTATACACAGATTAGTAGAGAAGGGAGGCCTTGTGAAGACACAGAGAAGACAGCCACCACGGAGAGAGACCTCAGGAAAAATCAGCTCTGCCTGCACCCAAGCTCAGATTTCCAGCTCTGGAACTCTGAGAAAATAAGCAATAACAACATGGCCTTTTCATGCCAAAGTCTATGGCGCTTTGTTATTGCAGCCATAGTAAACTAATAAACTAAACGTACTTCTTAAGGAAAGCATCCTTTCCCGGGGTTACCTGTCACTAGCATCACTAATTATCAAACTACATTATAATAATGCATTTATTCTATATTATTTATTCTATTCTATTCAGTACAAGTGACAGGAAATCTGACTTAAATAATATCAAGCAAAATAAGTCTGTTCACACTGTAGAAGTAGACCTAGTTTCAGGCATGTTTTGATTCAAGGACTCCGATCCCATTACAGGGCCAGGCTCTACGTTTCAACCGTTTTCCTGCACTCCAGGTTCAGCTTCAGACTTAATGCAATGGCAAGGTGGCATGAATCATGCTCACATACTCGCTCCTTCAAAACCAACATAAAAGAAGAAAAAAGCTTGTTTCACGTTAGTCCCAACAGAATTCCCCAGGTTGTCCCCAGGTTGCATGACACTGGATCAAGCCACAGCTCAGCCCTGAGCCAATCAGTGGGAGCACCAGCTGCAATGCTTAGGCCTGGATGGAATTCCATGCCCCTTAAGAAGTTAGACGTGGAATTAGGCACCAGCTACCCAAGATACCTGAGGACTGAGGGAGGAAAGGAGGTATCCCTAGAGGAAAACAGATGCAGGAGAAGGGGCATGAGTATTGGATACACACATATTTTTGACGATGCTTTGGAATTAACAAGTGTACTTTGAGTGAATGAATGTTGCAGGTATGGAACCACCAGTGAAGCATGAGATTTCTATTTGTGCTGCATCCACAACAGAGTGCCAGTGAGTTCCAGTTATCTCCATAGTTGGAAAAGTCTTCAGTCTTATTACTGCTTGAGCCTGATCTGGGCGAGGCCCTCTTCCCTGGCTGGAAACACAATGTACAGCCCTGGTTGTAATCAAATTCTAGCTGGACATGGAAGAGTAGGTGAAAATAAAGATGAACAAGTGAGAAAGGTGTGAGGACAGGAATACTACCCTACAATTTTCTATTTCCACTTCAGCCAGCGAGTGGGATGAACATCAGATAGGTTACAGAACCACCTAGTGGTCAAAGAATATCTATGCTTCCAGGATAGCCTTCTCAGCTGTGTATGATTAGAGCGTAACCTGTTGTCCTGGGCCTGGGAACGTAGTGAATCTCAGATACAGAAGGGTCCAGGCGTGGAAGCTGGATCCCACCTTTCCTCCTGATTTTGGAAATGCCACTGAGAGCAGAAATTTGAGATAAAACAAGTCAGCTATATTAGTATTTCATTTTTACTTTCTTATGGTAGGTGTTGGGGGAAGGAGAGATGGTGACAGGACAAAGAAGGCTGAAAATTTTAGTCCAGCACATTCCCCTCAGGGAATTCCTATGGTTCTTAGAATTTTCAGAGGTGGGAATTGGAGACTTTCAATTTCTACTTTATATACTTTGGTATTTTTTTAATGCCTTCATTCAACTTCTTATTATGCAAGCATTGCTTCTGCAGTAACCAAAGAGAAGAATTTCAAGCACAAAGAAATGAGGATTATTTCATAACTCAGCATTTCCCAATGACCTAAGACCAGGGTATGGTCAGCTTTGACTTATGTTTACAAATTTTCCATACATATTTTTAGATGTACAGTAGATGGTGGCTTTGGCACTAATTGGTGTTCACTTGTTCATATAAGACGTTAATTCATAAACTTCAATAGCTTGGACACTGTGACCTCCAGAGATTTTTGCTCCTGGCAGCATGAAACCCCAGACTCCTCTTTGGCTGGGTTGCAGCCAAGTTTGGGGGAAATAAGGCTGGAAGGGTCAAGTGGACACAGTCATGATTAAAAATGCAATTGAGTGGCCTAGAAATATGATCTTCTATGACACTACATAAATAGCATAGGGGTTTTAGATTATAATGCATACATGTTTACTCATTGGTAAATACATACTTTTAAAAGTATGATCAAAGCTGTATTTGGGGAAGGGTAATGTGTAGTGATGGTTTGGAGGGAAGAAATGCTGGCTTTTGAGGCAAAAATTAGGAGAAAGTTGTAATTCATGTGCAATTGCTATGACTATTTCTATGTCAGGGAGTTGACAGACTGTGTATCTTTGCCAAATCCCCAATGTGCCCATGACTGTGCCTGGCACAGTATGGACAACTCAAGCCTGGGTTGAATTGACATTGCATAACCTGGATGCACACAGTATTATAGAGGGGGGGGTCATAGGAGAGACATGAAAAACTACAGAATATTTACCTTGCACATAGATGTAAGTAGCTTGGGAGAGAGGAAATCAAATGATGACTGTGCAGTTTGGGTGTCTGTCTGAAAGAGATTGATGAGTCAGGGAGAAAGAAGAAGGGAGAAGGAAGGAGAGAGTGCCAGAGGAAGTCGAATGAGAAAGAGTGAGGGACAGAGAGAGATATAGATGGGCAGCCTGTCAGAGCAGAAGAGGGAGGAGGAGAGTTAAACTGCACTGTGCACAGGCTGAAGTTAAAGTGACAATGATTCTGTCCAGCAGGAAACTGATGACAGGGATTTGGGGAAAGGTCAGATATCAGTGTTTCTGATGTAGAATTAGATATATCAAGAGTCGAACCTACAAGAGCAGATGAACTCCCTTGGAGGCAGGATATAAAGGCAGAAAGCAAAGCCTATAAATGAATTCTGGGATAGATTCACCATTTTATTAATTCAGCTACTTTTGCAGTACAGGGAACTGAATCCAAGGCCTTGCACATAGCTAGGCATGTGCTTTACCACTGAGCTATACTCCCAGCCCCAGTTCACTATTTCAAAAAGTATTGGAGGACATACACGAAATAAACTCACAGGTGATGAGCTTCTCCAATTTCCAGTTAAACTCTTCTTTACCAAAGGCTGGTGAAATTACTTAACATTTTAAATGTAGACTATATAGTGAGTTGTTCAAAGCCAGGTATGAAGTGAAAACTCCTTCTGAGATACAGAGAACGAATAAAAAGTTGTCATTTCTCAGTTGTGTGCTGTTCCAAAATTCTCAAGATCAACTAAAATCCAAATACTTCAATTAAAAAGTTTGCAGCTAAAATTTGCTCTAACTCATTACTGTTTTTCCCTTCTAGTTTTGCTTTTGTCTTCACTTTGTTACAGAGGTTTAAACTGGTGCATCAAATTCTTACAAAGCATCCCAGTCACTAAGAGATAATCAAAAAGTTGTACATTTATAACAGCTTTGCGGAAAGCCAGTGGGAGGGAAGCCAAAGGAGTGTGGTCCAGACCAGTGATCCCAAAGCCCTGGGAAGAGTTAACTGGTGAACCATCAAGGAACATAATGGTAGAAGCAAAAGCTGTTGGGCAACATTTTTAGCATGAAGGGACTGTACCTTTGGCAGGAACGTTTTTTCGCTTCCCTGCCTTGTTAATGTCGTTTTACGTTAACAAAAACAGTTCCTTTCCCCCTGTCGTCAGACATACAGATATAGTAGACTGGCTGGCTGGGGGAGCGGCACAGCACAATTGCTGGTTTAGGTAATGAGGTCCAAACAGCTTTTAGGACATGTTGAAGTAGACATGTGTCTATTACTGATGGAAAAGAGACCGTTTTTCAATAAAGGATGTGTGTGTGTGTGCACGCATGTGTTACCAGCATCAATTTGGAGAAGTAAATGGAAACACGTGATTATTCTGCAATGATGCAAAGTTGAAGAAAACAATACACTTTTTACTAAGTAGCTATCACATGAAAGCAGGCCCCAGGTGTTTCCTTTCTGAAGGGAACTGCTGACAACACCAAACAACGCTGAAATCCAATGTAAACAAGGAAAACGCATTAACAGTAAAGCCCAGTAACTCTCAAATCAAATTCTTAAAGACTCATAACACTTTAAATTCAGCTCATTAAACTACTGAAAGGGGGTGAAATTAAAAAGCAATCATTTTAATTATTGTGTTTGTGTCAAGTTTAGCTGACTGCTACAATACTGTCATTTGGCTTGTTCTACTATAATTAATCCAGTAGGGGTACAAAGTAAACAAATTAGAGCTATTTATAGCTCTGGAGCCCAAGTGCAAATTAGATATTGCCCAAGTACATTTACTATAAATATAGGCTTGTTGATATACCTTCAAATTATGCATTGGGACTTTGAACCTCTCATACTGTTCTTCAACTGTATTAACTTTTATTTATTTATTTATTTATTTATTTATTTTTGGTGCTGGGGATCGAACTCAGGGCTTTGTGCTTGCAAGTCAAGCACTCTAACCATTGAGCTAAATGCTCAGCCCCATATTAACTTATATGAAACACAGAAAATTCCAACAGTGGATCGTCCAAACTTATTCTCAGCTGTGCATATCAAGGTGATTCACCAGGTACTTGTTTTTCTTTGAGCCAAATTGGATAAATCTCATTAAAGATATGTTAATAAGCAGATGTACATTTTTTTAAGTCTCTGCAATGAGCTGCAAACACGTGACTTTACAAGTCAGTCCCACAGAATGAAAGTAATAGTCAAATTCATGCATAAACAAAAAGAAATACACACCCGATATGAAAAAGGAAAAAATCTGTATTGAGATAATTTCAAAAGTAAAAATCCCTTGCTTAGTAAAAACAACTGAAAATTGTATAGGAGACCACCAGTCTACTGTTTAGGTACGTACACACAAATTTGGTCCAAAAATTATATTCGTGGTTGTAAGAAAAATATGTCCAAGACCCCTCATGATATTGCTGCTACTCCTGCTACTGAGACTCCTACCCACATCACTGTGACATACAGGGCCATTCGAAGCCCCTGCCATTCTTCTGCTCAATTAATCCACAAAGTTTTATGAGTCAGTTGCTGTAGTAATCTCCATCCCAAGGATGAAAAACAAATTGGATTGAGAGAAGACATTTCCTTGAGATTTCAGTGGGGAAGCTGGCTTTTGAGCTCTGATCTTATTACAGTGTCTGGGCTTTTTTTTTTTTTTAATCACTATATTTTCTCCTGATAAGAATCTCAAATGTGGAGAGTTTGAGGAGAATTTTGAAGACAGCTGAAGTAGTCTGCTCTTCGCTTTAGTATGAACAAAGCCCAGAAAGCCCACCTGCTGCTGCTTAGAGAAAAATCTGGAGCTCTGCTTGAGATCTGGTTTTATACTAATCATAGGTTACCACAGCCGGAGCAAAGCACATGGCTGTGTTTATCTATAAAAGAGTGTCATGCATACGTGGAGCCTCTTGGACTCTAAAAAACCATGTTCTATAAATGATGTCTCTTGGTCCTGTGCTCAGTCAAGAGGGCAGAGAAAACATTTCATCACTGTTTTGTAGAAAGGATCAAACTTTCTTCAAAGCCACATGGTGGCTAAGGGCAGAGTCAAGGGCAGATATAAAGATAAAAGGTGCCAGATTACTGGGCTTTACGCCCCCCTGCCAAGCACTTTCCACACCTGCTTAGTTCTTCCCTGGGAGAGAAAGCAACAGCACTACAGTGCCTGGAGGATTTTCCAGGAGCCCTTTGAACAGCACTGGTGATACCTGGAGGGACAAATCTTTGCCTTGTCATGTTATCTAGAATTTAGAACTAGAGGAAGAAATCACCAGTTAATTTCTGAACTGAACCAAATTTCACTAACTCTAGCCTCAAGGAAATAACTCCACTTCTGATTTGTTGCTAAAAAAAAAAAAAAAGCCCTTTGGGGAAGAGCCAAAAATTTAATTCACTTATCAGATCAGTACTGCATATATAATTTATTCTTTCTAGCTTGCCTTAGGGTTGAAAATAAATCATAAGGCAACATGACACTGTTCAAATACTGCCATGTTTTGAGGATTTCATAACTATTCTCTGGGTCAAACCATGGCTATCCGCAATGTTAGCTGCATCTTTAACCTAAAATGATAATAAAACCTGCACCGATAACTTTTGCCGTCTTTAAATGAGATACACATGCAGCGTACCTGATAGAGTGCCTGGTATGTGGCAGGCATCTGTTAATTGTTGCTGATTTCACTCTGCAGTATACTGATTTCTCTTTGTAGTGTTTTTATTTTTTTGTTTGTTTGTTTTTGTTTTGGCTTTTTGAGACAGGGTTTCACTGTATATTCTAAACTGGCCTTAAACTTATTATGTATTCCAGGCTGGCCTTGAACATGCAGTGATCCTCCTGCCTCAGCCTCTCAAGTGCTGGGAATACATATGTGCATCACCACTCACTGACTGCAGTACATTTTAAAGGCATATCTGAAGCCATGTACACAAATTGATTATGCTTTTGTCATTTTTATATCTTGATGTTGAAGTTAGCCCAAGTTTTCAGCCAAGTCTGGGAGTGGGTTGGGAATTGATATTGACTAATTTGCATCTCAATAAAGGAGGCAAGGTGCCAAATTATGATAGCAAAGTCCCTGCCCCTGGATGAGTTTGGACTTTTTTACTTACCCCTTTGTTTTGTTAGAACTCACTAGGTTGTGACACCTTAAAGGCAGAGATGGATATTTTCATTTGTATTCTCTCCCAGCATCTACCACATGGCAGTCATTCAGGAAACACCTGTCAAAAATCGACTTGATAGCAGCAAACTGAAGCCTTGCATCCATAAAACTAATTGACATTGGTTTTGAGAGTTTCACTTTATTTTGTCAACAACTGTACCTGTAATTCTCAGGAATCTTAATTCTACTCTCAGGCTTTATTCTATTCTGAGCAGATCTTATGTAACTTGCAAAAAAGGGAGAAAAAAGGAGAGGAAAAATGAGAAAAGACAAGAGAGAAATAAGGAAAGGGCAAACAGGACAAGAGGAGAGAAAAAAGAATTTTATTTTTACTTTTTGGTAAATACCCTTCAATATTCCATGATTTTTAAAAACTAAGACCATTTATTTATAATTTTTAAAATGTATGGAGCTATTGATTTCTATATTAAAATATTTCCATGAAATCATAACATGACTGGGTCCTGATTTTGACCATTGTGGCTATTCCCGTGAATTCTGAAGCGTGGAAAATAGCTGCATTAGAAGACAGTAGTAGCGGAAATCAGATAAACATGCCCCTACAACAATCTGTATTACCCTTCCAAATTACTTAACCTGTTTGAGCTTCAGCTTCGATTTCTTTATCTTTAAAACAAGACTTCATATTAATGCCCTTATCAGTCAGTGCTCACTAGAGAAACAGATTTAAGGCAAGATATGCAAATATATAAGAATTTACAAAATTTACTTACAAAGGCCGCCCACAAAGTCAGGTGTGGAAAAGTGCAAAATGGCTGTCTGTGCACTGGAAATCTGAAGGATCCAGTTGAAGGCTTGGAGCCCACCATAGTGTCCTGTGTGAGTCCGTATCAGAGGGCGAAGGGCCTGCGAAGGAAGGCTGAAAGGTCTGCACCAGAAGGCTGAAGAGTTTGTGCTGGAGGCTGAAGAGTATGCCCTGGAAGGCTGAAGGGTCTGAGCTGGGAGCTAGGAGACAATGTCTAAGGTTTTCACCTGAGCACTGAAACTCCTCCAAAAAAACAGAAGGGAGGCTTCCTTCTTCATTTCCCTTTTATTCCATTCAGGTGACAAGCCTACCAAAGGTGAATCTTTTGGCTTCAATAAATCCTCTCAGCCACACGGAGAACTATGCTGATCCAATTTACTTGGGCGTCTCTTACTCAGATTGACATAATTAGTTAACTCTCACAATTCCCTTCTGAAAGTTATATCAGGATCAAGAGTATAAGGTCTGACGTAAGGCTCAAATGATGAATCCAACATTATTAGCCGAGTAGCTGTGTAACTTCATATTCTTTGTGAGTGAACTAAGATGCTCCTCAACTTATGATCCCAATAAACCCATTGTAAATTGAAGATGCTTTTAGCATATGTATCCTACCAAAGATCACAGCTTAGCAAGAGTCCTCTGTAGAGTATCGGTTGTTTGTGATTGTGTGGCTCACTGGAAACTGTGGCTCACTACTGCCACCACGACCAGAGAATATCATACTCACCCAGGGGAGGGACTGTATATTACTACCCCAGGAAAATATCAAAAATTTAAATGCAAAGTATGGTTTCTACTGGATGCATATTGCTCTCATGCCATTATAAAGGGTCCTATATTGGATATCATGGGTGTAGCTTGTAATAGTACCTACATTATCATGATGTTGAATGGGGATATTAGATCATCTGGAAAAATTCCATTGTACACATTAGTAGACCTACATTATCAAAAGCTGCACTCTCAATTATATTTTTAATTTTGTCAAAATTTTGGGACAATTTGTTTTTCTTGTTACATATTTTTATTGCTCTAACATTATATATGTACATATATTTATACATAGCATTCTAATGTTTCCTTTTGGCCCACAAAACTTGAAGTATTTATTATTTGGCCCTTTACAGAAAAAGTTTGCCGGACTCTGATGTAGGAGACAGAAGTCTTGCTCTCCCAAAACAATGCTAAGTTCCACAACATTTTTTTTTTTTTAAGCGGATTCTGGGAAAGTGACAGCAAGGAGATTGAAGTTAATACAGACAGATTTTTGAATAGACAAGATTCTTTACCTTAAAGAGAAAAAGTCTTTCTTCCCCTTCCATTTTTTTACCTACTAACCTAGAACATTGCTTTCTCGTTATTTTAACAGTAGCTTTCCTGAATAGACTATTAAATAAATGGTGATGGAACCACTGGTTATGCATACAGTTTAAAACATTTACCCCTGCTACATATACCAGTTGGATTTAAAAATTTTAAATGTGCAAAGCAGTATTTGATAATCCTTAGATGAAAATACTGAAGTTGCTATCTATGGTTTTTTTAAAAGCCATCAAAGGAATAATGTAGCATTTAAACCCTGACTAGGTACCCTGGAAAATCCTGTACCTACCTCACAGGAAAAGATACACTATTTCCAGACCACTTTTTGGAAAAGTAAGAGACCAGAAAAAAAATTTAATGTCCACCAGCAAGGAAATAGATCAATGTATTGTGATACATTTATGGACTACTACATGCGAGTAAACAGAACTACACCAAGGATGTACATAGCTGAGTCTCACAAACTTAACAAGAAAAGCAAACTACAGAACAATGCAGTATGTTATCATTTAAATAAAAGTAAAAAATATACTAAGTAATATTATATTGCTTAAGGTTAGACAATATGTAGTAAAAATGAATGCTGAGATTAATAAACTCAAAATTCAGAATATTAGTGACTTTTGCTGGGAAGAAATGAGATGCAACTAGAATATATGAGTATATGTACAGGGTGTTCAACTCTGCTTACTAATGTTTTCACATTTCAATTTAGATGCAGGGAACATGGCATGGTATCATACTTTTTATCTTATTGCATGTGTTACATATTAGGATAAATATAAAAATTTATTAACAACCGAGAAAAACTTCCTCTCCTTTATAAGCACTGCCTTTTGAGAGCTTTGCTAGTTTTTTCTGTACTTTCCATTTTGCTTAAATGGACATCATTCTTCAAGAATGGTACAGCTTCTACTTTGTCAAAGATATTCTAGATATTGAACTAAGAAGATGGCTATTAGACTGTGTGAGAAGAGTCTTATTATACCCCAGGAGGCCAGTGGTAATATAGATAAAAGTCTTTAATACCTAGAGTGAATTAGGTTATTTTATAAGGCTGAGAGAGACATTGATGAACCAAAAGTACAAGAATTACTCTAATGGTAGAATATCAAACTGTGGCCTGTGAGTAACATGCCTGCTTAATAGTAGTATTCTTCAACGCAATTAGAGTAGCACAAATTACTTAAGAGCTAAAATTATATTAAATATTACTGAAGTAAAATCATGGTTTCTTTCTAAGGTGCATTCAAATTTTTTCCAATCTGTTGAAGAAGTTTGGAAGACCATCTAGTCATTAATGAATTGTCTCACTTAACAAGATGTTCATGTCTGGCAACAACTGTGTATGTGCATATTTATTTATTTTTAATAAAAAAAGATACACTATATCTACCTTAGTAGATACTTTACTAGTAGATATATCACATTCTAATAAAATTCGAATGTTATGAACACTTAACTTTTTCAATTTATCTTTCATAATATAATTGAAATCTTATTACCACCTCAACAGTTACAGAATTTCAGAACTGAAGTGCTTTAAAGAATATAATAGTTCATTTTATAGAGAAAATCTCAGGTTAATGATAAGATATGCATTTTCCACTTTCAGTTCAAACATATGTAAGAAATATGTAACTTCTAGCAATGCAAAAGGAAATGTGAGTGTCACTTTTATATACTAGTCATCAGCTACATGAAATAGTTATGTCCCAATCTGAACTACAGAATTGAAGATGTGAAGAATTTGGGAGAGATTTACAGAAGAGTCCAAAGGCAATCAAAAAAAAAAAAAGAAAATGAGCTGTGGGAAAAGCATTAAAGCAGAGAGCATTCAGCTTGTTAAAGAGGAAGCCCAAAGGAGAACTTTGTTCACAGTGGGCATATAATGTCTTGGAATTGCATTCAAGGAGGGAAAAACCCACTGAGCAAAGATGGAAAACATTTCTCTAGGCACTGAACCATGAAAATCTCAAGCAAAAGCCTTATTCTTTCTCTTATCCTTTACAAAATATACTTAATATTATTTCCCCCATTCCTTACAGATGAAATTTTATACATATTTACTTTTTGTTTAAGGTTCAAGAATAGGCAAAATAAAATTTGAGATGCAGAACAAATGATGCAAATTTATCTCATTTCTATATTGGAGTCAACTAAAGTTGGAAGGGAGAAGAGACAGAAACAGGAGACGAGAGTGAGACAATGGGATAGATGGAGACAGAGGTTAAGGATAGAAACCATACCCTGGGCCTTGGCTAAGTGTCTCCTTAAATACAAATAAACTGTCTACTTCTTGCAGCTTTTTCCATGTTCCAGGTCCCAGGCTCTGTTTCCATATAGTGTCAGTCATAATCTCAAAAGACACAATTCTAAGTGCCCAAATCCTTAATTTTAAAATCTCCAAAGATCAGAATCCCTAAATCTAAAATCAAAGCCACACCCCTGAATGATTAAAATCCCAACTGTTGAAATCTTGAAAGTTGAAATCCTGAAAACTGCAGTTCCCATTGGAGGGGCTGCTATATAAGAGGGATAGAAGGCCAAATTCTAGGGGTGGGAGGATTGTACATGTTCAGGTTATTGCAGGATAGTTGCATAATATTAGGTGGAAAAAAATATCTAGAAACCTAGTAAAGCATTTTTTGGGGTATGTCTGTGAACACATTTCCAGAGATGTTGCATGTGAGTCTGAGTGGACTAGGTGGGGCCATCCACCTTCACTGTGAGCAGGGACCATCTGATGGCCGGGTGACGGACGGAACAAATGGAGAAGATGAATTGGTCTCTGAGAGTTGGATAGTTTTCTTCTGCTGCCTTGGACACAAGAACTCCAGGTTTGCTGGTCACTGTACTCCAGGATTTAACACTAGGACACCACTTGGGGTCTCAGCTTTTAGCTTCACAGTTACACCACCGGCTTCGCTTCTGAGGCCTGCACACATGAACTGACACACTACCAGCATCCCAGGGTCTCTGTGTAAGCGTTGTGCATATACATAAGAATGAGCCTTCTTTAATACACTGGGATGTCCTTTTTGTACATTTGCATTTGTGAAAAGAATTTCTTGAGATCTAAGCTGTTTGAGTCCACTGCATATTCAGTGGAGACTCATTGCAGTTTTGATCTACCTCCTCAAAACGTTTAGGTTGTCTGTTGTGGTATTTCAGATGTCTGCTTTCATAAAGCTCAATGCATGTAACTGCATTCATAAAGTTCAGTGCACATAAACTCAATGCACATAACTGCAATCATAAGGCTCAGTGCACATAAACTCAATGCACATAATTATAGTGATACAAGTTTATACGTTTCTTTGTTTGACCTGTTACTTTGTGAATCAAGTTCATCTGCTCTTACCTCTTACACCTAAGTGAATGAAATCCATTGGTATACCTGAATGTTTAGGCTTGCAAAAACACAGACCATTATTGCCTATTTTATTATGAGAAGGGGCCTAGAAAATGTCTGTTGTTTTTTTTTTTTGGTTGTCAAATAAAATGTAAATAAATGTCTTTAAAATTTTTTCATTATTTTTTCCAGAATTATATTTTGGAGCTTTTAGTCTTTTGGAATTTTAGACTTTAGGGATTTTGATCTTTCAGGATTTAAACATTAAGGATCATGTCATTTGAGATTGTGTTTTATAGGATTATAGCCCAACCATTCTGACCAGAATATCATAATTATCCAGGAAGAAATTATTTTTGGAGCAGTGCCAGCAGCTAGAGCACTCTCAGCTCTGGAGATTGAGGGGGTAAGAGGGAGGAGGAAGATGAACAATTAAAAAAGGGAAAAGAAGCCCATTCGTATGGTAGTGAATGGATACTTGTAGTTCTTTTCCAGGGACCACAGAATCCCTGTTTCAGTCTTAGAAGATGGTGATTTAATTCTTTCTCCAATAAAGAAAGAACTAGAAGATCTAAACTCTAATTGCAATATAGGAGATTTAAGTTAGTGGCAATTTTTTTTTTCAAATACTAGGGCTGGAATGTATTCTTAAGGGGTCTCATAAGCAAGTTAATATTAGTAACAATTGGTTTGTGTTATGTGGCTATTTAAAAACTCTTTTGGACTTGAGCTGCATCTAAACTAGAGAATTGAGATGGTAGCTGTTTAGTCTATTTTTTAGTACTTACTATTTTATACCAGGTACACAGGCTTTGCTTTTTGAATGCACTAACTGTATGGTCAATGGTTATATTGATGCCCCTGAATTTCTCTCTGCTGCCTTAAGACCAGTCTTGACTTTCACTCCCTTAACTCAGCTCTCGTTCTTCCTCCAGCTTCCTCCTGGTTATGACAGTTTCCATGGTTTGTTCATAAATGATTCTCCCTTATTTTGGGGATAGAAATAAAAACAGAAAACAGTGTAACTCTTACATCAAATACTAAACTCTAACTTTGGTTCTAAGTAGACGATCAAATAAAACAATGTCTGGATGCCCTGCTAATCACTGGAGGTACAATTGATATTTCTATTCAAACCACAGAAATGACTGCATCTTTTGTAAGAAAAGCCAAAACTAAATTATCCTATCAGGAAGATTGTAAGCAATACCAGTATAGGAACAGAATATAATCTAAACAGAAGGTAAAACTGGGCATGGTACTACACACCTGTAATCCCAGCAGCACCTCGGGAGGTTGAGGCAGGAAGATCACAAATTCCATCCTAACCTGGGCTGGGGATATATACCTCAGAGTGAAGGCCTGGGGTTAAATCCCCAAGATAAGGTAAAAATCAAGCTTGAGTTAAATATGACCTGTGACAGACCCAGCCGTGCAGGAACTGCCTGAACAGACATTTGAACTGCGGGATATTTTTCAACGACTGCTCGTGCAGTGATTAAAATATACTACATTTAAGTAGTACAAAAATAGTCTTTAAAAAAACATTAAAAGCAAGCTTATATGCAGACTATAGTGTAGAACATTATAAACAGACTGCAAAAATAAATTCCCTTGAAACAACCAGTTTCATACAAAGGAAACAAAAAGAAGAAAGGGAGCATTTTAAATCACTCTAAGAGCGTCAACACTTAGGGCTAAATAAAACTTTAAGTAACAAACTCTGCTATCTGTAGACATCTGGATTTGAAGTGTGCTTCAGTCTTCTTACTATAGGAAAATTTAACTCTTGAGAATTTAAATAGGAATAAACTGGAGAATAAAGCACAATTTGAGCAAAACTATTGTCATATCATGCTACACCTTTGATCTTATCTCCAGTATTGTGTACTGATACGATTCAAACACAATTCAATTAAATATGTTTAAATGCAATGAGCGTAAAGATCCACCAAAGGAGAAATTAATAATGGGCATATTTCTGAATTTTTAAAGAGGCTTCATATAAAGACAGTGGCTAAAAATGACTGCCAGAATGAGTCTTCTAAATAGGCAAGGAAAAAGGCAGCACCTTTTGAAGTCTTCCTTTCTAACATGCAAACAACATGAGGTGTGGAAATGACCCAAAGTATTTGGCAGGATTCACATTTTACTGCTTAGGAATAGTGTAGGTGGTGGTTGGAGATTTAACTCAAGATGTAGAGTGCTCGCCCAGCAAGCAGAAGGCCCTGAGTTCGATCCCTACCCCCTCAAATGATATAAGAATACTGAGATGATTGAGAATCAAGGGTAATGTCTTGTACAATTGTGGATGTGACTTTTGGATTTCAACAAGGAACATGCCATACTCATTAAATGAAACCACTAGGAAATAAAATTATTAACATTTTCAGAATTTAAATTGAGTTTACAATATTTACCAACCAGAGCACTAGTAAATGTCACAATCTGGGAATGAAAGTTGCCAGTAACTAACTATACACTGGTGCTCAGACTGGAAAAGAAAGTGCAACGATCCCAACTGTCTCACAACAGTGGTTGGTTAAGTACATTAAACTCTGCTCATACAACACAATGATACACAGCCATTAAGAAGGATTAAGCAAATCTTAAAATTCTGCACATATAATGTGCCCATAACGCATTGCCAAATTAAAAAAAAGGAAACATTGAAAGCATTATGCTAGATGAAAGAAGACAGAAACAAAAGGCCACATATTGTACACCCCTGTTTACATGAAATGTCATGAATAAGCAAATCCAGAGACAGAAAACTGACTAGTGTTACCAGTGTAAGGGGATGAAGGGACTGGGAGGTACAAGATTTCTTTTGGGGTGATGAAATATTCTGAAGATAGTGGTAGTGCCTGTACACTGTGAATATATTAACTGAACAGTATCCTTTAAAATGGTCCAACTGTGAATTTTTTAAATGTTTTATCGCAGTAATTTTTAAAAAAGGTACATATATGTGTATATTCAAATGCATATACAAGCCACTAGGGGAAAGAGGGTATTTGTTTATATGGTTTGATATAACGCATAGCAATCTATGTGAAGGGAGTTACATGGGTGTGTGGAGTGAAATTTGGGGGGCAATTTCACTTTTGGTATTACAGGGTTTTCCCCCTGGGCAAAAGCACCAGGTTGTTTTTTCCTATGTTAAACTCCATCCTAAAACCATTCTCTTTTACAGGTATAAACACAGATATTTTAGCAGTTGTTCTACTTCCCATGCAAAAATCACCAAAAACTTCTCTCCTGGTGCTGGGGATTTAGCTCAGTGATTAGAGTACTTCCCTTACAAGCACAAGGCCCTGAGTTTAATCCCTGGCACACAAAAAAAAAGAAAATAAAATTTCTCTCCTGCTCATTTGCTGTCAATTCCCTCCACTTTCCTGGCAACTACTGTACTAACCTAAGGTCTTTATAGATTTAATTTTCTAGAAATTCAAATAAATGAAAAAGGATACGTGGTCTTTGGTATTTGGCCTTTTTGACTTGACGTATTTTTGAGGGTCATCCAAGTTGAAATTGCTTATCGCTATGTCCCTTTTTATTGCTGTATGGAAGTGATAATTTTTATATCGATGGTGTAATTGGAAAAGGAAATAAAGATGTTTCTATTTTGAAAAATAAAACACAGTAAATAAAAGAGCTTTTATGACCACTGAGTAGAGTCATCTACCAAATCTTCCAATACTATCAAAGACCACAAACCTGAATAGCACAAGCAAATGTCATTAAATTTTCCAAAGAAACTTTTCAGAGCTATGTTTTAATTAGGAAAGAAAGAATCATACTATTTACTTTTAGGAGAATCAGAGTAATTCAAGTAGGCAAAAAAGTAGGATTTTAAAATATTTTATTGGTTCTATTACTTCATTTTCTCATTTTTTCTTTATTCAGTGTCTGAGGTATTGAAAAGCTATTAACATGTTAACATATATTCACTCTGTCACCTACCAGCAGATTTAGTGCTAGTTTCAGAAATAAAACAAATTTATATATGCAAAGTAAGCCTAATTAGTTAAGTTCATAAAAATGTAATACTTGATTTTTAGAACCTAATGTGCTCAATAAAGTATTTTGTGCTTTTAAATTAGAAGAACAGTTCTGTATTTAATTAGTCCTCATTTGAGTATGTAATCACTTTAATTTATTTGCATAAACACAGGACATTGTGCTCTATCAGCAGATAATGTTCTTCATTAACACAGGTAGGAACTTTGTGCACAGGAGCAGAAGTATTTCCACTTGTGGTGCAAAATCATAACTGCATAGTATCAGATCTCTTCCTTCAGTTTCTATGGCCATCATTCTATTTGTTGATAGTAATAACATACTTTTGACTAAGTATCTTGCCAATCCATAGAAATCGACAAATATGTAATTTTACTTATCAGTTATTATTAATAAACAAATTAACTGAAATTCAAAAGTAATATGCTACAATTCAAATTTCAGTAATTTATATGGTGCAGAAGTAGTTAATTTTAAAATCTTATTTCTTCATTGTTGGTAAAGAGGAATTAATAGCCTAGACTGGACAGAGAGGTGGGGATAGGCTTTATTTGTAAACAAATACATGTTGGAAAACTATGAACAGATTGTTCTTACCTTTCATTAAAACACCATGAACCAGTTCTGCCTTAAAGCATTCCTCAAATCCTGGGTCTTGTTATTGCCACTCCTCCCAAATCCGAAATATACCCCAAAAGTCTCATGTGTTAAATTATATGCTACAACTATCTTTGTAAAAGTACTTGTTTTTGCTTGATTCTAAATGTTTCATTTCTGAAGTTCATATTTTGATGCAAACATTTTAGACACTGATAAATTGCTTGAGAAATATTTTAAACTCTTATTTCCAAATACAGTAGAATTTATAAAAACAGATCATTTTGTAACTAGTACTTGAAATCTGACATCACAAAGAGTCAGCAAACACTGAGGACAGATGTAATTTGGGGAATTTTTTTGGATAAAGTCTTACAGTAGGTAGAATTTCAAAGAAAGGTTCAGTGGTAAACAAATTTAATGCTATGATCTGTACAATGGGAGCTGCTATAGTTTTGAAAACTTTGAGTAGTACTTTATGAAAAGCTAACAGGTGTGTATTTGTATGTGTGTGTATACTTTCTTTTCTCCCACAGTGCAAGTAAGCAACTTGTCTGCGTTGTCACATCAGATCTGCTCTATGTGATACCAGACATACATCCAAACGTGGTACTGATTTCTCACAATTTTTGATGACCGAGTTAAAGTGTTCTATAGGATAAGCTACTGACTGTACACTTCCCTTTCTGCTCAAAGTTCTAAATTCTTCCATTCATATCTGAGGGGCATAGAACCTTCTTTGTAGATAATAAACCCTGCAAACATAATTGCATAACTTTAAAGTATGAGATAACTGAACTTAGCTTTGTGGCAATTTTGATTGAACATTGTCTGTCAAGGTTAAAAATACGTACTTTCAAAATGTCAAACATACAATACTAATTGTCTTTAATTGGATGCCAGTATACATGGATAATGAATATTTTATGATAGACTTCATATCTCTGTAAGTACATCTGAAGAAAGAATGCTTTTCCCACAAACCTAAACAGTTCTTAAAAATACTAGGTAAGCACAGTATTATAGCTAAGTCATAAAGCATGCATTTATACTGTATGTGAGATTAATCGCATGTCCTTGACATGTATGCATAAACAGACACATGAAACACCAGTGTAAATGAAACTGCACTCACTGAGCACAAGACCTGGTGAGGCGTAGTACCTCCAGTCTGTCACCCAAGTTTCAGTTTCTCAGTGAACCTTAAGCTATGCTCAGTGTTTCTAGTATGAAAAGGTACTTGTGTTTCGCATAAAATGCCAAACACAAGCAAGCTGTAAAGCAAGCAAGCTGTAAAGCAAGTCGTAAAGCAAGCCAGATATGCTGCCTGATATTTAACTGAAGAAACACATTCATTCCAATGCTTAAAAAAAATTGCCACATACTACTTTTTGAGACACAATATATATGGAGACATGTATTGTTTACCTAAGGAGAGTTTTATTAAGAGAAACATTGGCTACACATGACTAAGCAAACTCTTGAACTTGACTCTTCCATCAGATCCAACCTCACTTATGATTGTTTTGACAGAGCAATAGTTCAATATTAAATACTTTTGTATCTTATTTTGGAACTAAATAAGACAACCAACAAACAAAAAAATCTTTACAACATGA
>PVJO010009925.1:0-66852 GCA_004026905.1 Hystrix cristata
ACGGTCCTGCTCCCAATGCCTCCATGCTGTCCTGTGTTCCTGAGCTCACCAGAGGCCAGCACAGCTGCACACGCTATAGGAACTGCCCGAGAAGTCCTCACAACAGACCACCAGGACGGGCTGCAGTTGACGCCACGTCACAGAAAAGGAAACGACGACCCAGAAAGGAAGCGATGATGCAAGGTCATGTGGTCAGAAATGGCTGAGCAGGAATTCCAATCCAGGCGCCAGGGCCTCTCTACAGCTTGGACACTTACTACAATGTGCTTATGAGTCAAGTTAATTATGATGATGACGAGAATGATGACGATACTATTCCCATAACTACATACAGCCAAGCAGTTTAATTAATTTTAATTAAAATTCAATAATGATACAAGTGCTATCATTAATAACAGCACAGACGATCCTGGTATAAACTTGTACCCGTCTTTAAATTTAATTGCAAACAGAAATGGACTGGGCGGGCCACTTTTATTAAAACCTGAGCAACTGTTTTATCTCAATGCATAGACACAATGAAAAGATTAACTGCAGGAAAAATCAACCATGTAGACTGGGATTAAAGAATAAAGTAAAATACCAAGATAAACTGCTTTTAAAATTGGTTGAAGATTTAATATAGCTCTGGAAGGTCTCAATTATTTACATGCCAGGTCTATGCAGTGTAAATCTGGGCTAATGAGATTCAATTGCTGTGTATAAATCTGAGTCAGGACGACCCGATTGTCTAAAGACAAGAGCAGCGTGGGCTCCTGTGTTAATAACTCCTCAAAGAGAAGATCATGATTCAGGAGGGGTAACATCATTTTGCTGCACATTACTGACTGCGGCGTGGGGAGAAATGGCTCCTTTTGGTCAAATGCAAACCCTGAGACGAGGCACTCATCGGGGCCCAGCCTCCTGCCAATAGCACTGCTCTAATAACAAGGCCAACAACAACAATTTACAGGGTCTCTTTGTCTGAGGGCACTTATGAAGTCCCGAGAGATCCCTTCTTCACAGAACCCCCTCACCACGGCCGGTGCCAAGGGCTGTGCACTGCCGCTTTCCGGTGGGACGTGATGCACGTGTTAGGTGACTGGTGGGTCCAGCACTTCCCTCGAGGGTCCTCACGGCAGCCCCTGCACAGCAGTGTACAAGAGCACAGGCACTGTCCATGGCACCCTAAGCAAAGCTGTCCTTTCAGGATCAACCTCTCCGTATGCTTCTGTCCACAGAACATCCCTTTGATGATGGACGGCACAGGAGGCACAACGGGAGAAGGAGGGAGGGGTCAGGCCTGATCTCCAGGAACATGCAACAGCTCTGCCAGGAGGGCGGCACGTGCAGGGTGGCGCAGGCAGAGAGCAGCAGGTACAAAGCACAAAAGCAGGCAGGTGTAGAGTGTGGGGAACCTTGAGGCTCCTCAGAACTCCTGGAAGTGAGCAGGCGCTTTGCCTGTCGCAGTGAGTGAGGCGAGAGCTGCTGGCGTTTAGCAGGTTGGAGCCAGGGATGGTAAACCTTGAACAATACGCCAGCCCGTTTCGTGCAGTGAGGAAGCCTTCCATCTCAATGCTAGCGGAGCCGCCACCGAGAGCACAGAGGGCGCAGGAGGAGATGGGTGGGGTGCTGGGCTGAGGCCAGGTTCTGGAGCCCACGGAAGCCACCCAGAGGAGGGGCTTCTCCTGCAGGCAACGGGCCAGCCGAGAAGGCGACCAGCATCTTTGGAATGGTCACTCCAGTGGAAGATGTAGAGGAGACTATATCTAAACATGAGGGTACCAGGAGACAGAGGGGAAGGCTGCGGCAAGAGTTCAGGCAACAAGAGACAGCAGGGGGGCAGCAGAGGGCTGAGGGGCAGGTCCAGGCAGGGCTGACGGAACATGGGGAGGACGGCGTCTGTGTGGCCCCAGCACAGGTGCGGGAAGCCGCTGCTGCGGACATGGTGCGTGGGGCTCCCTTCTACATAGTGTTAACCAATAAGCACCTGTTACAAGAATGAAGGGCAGCCCTGGAGCAGAAAGAGGCCAAACTGAGGGCAGAGAGTGAGACAGGCAGTATGGTCTGAAAATAGATCCAACATTTTAACCACTGAATAAAAACAAATGAGACGATCTAAGCAAACAAGTTAAGGTAGTAAGTAGTGCTGCTGTGTACTCACTCTACACAGCATTTTGAATTTTGAACATGGAGCGCTTCGTCCTGCCTCAAAAAAGCAAGTGCCACCTGTTTCTACCAGACATTAATTTCATGTAATGTATTCAAAATATTTAAAAGGTAAAATCCAATAAAACCCCCTTGGAGTTGGAATTGCCTTCTCCAGCCTTTCACCTCTCCACGGTTGATGCCAGCCTGATGAAGTGGACTTAGGGTCAGTGGGATGAACTCCTGGACTCCTTGGGCCACTCGCAACTGAAGTGCAGAAGGAAGCTGGAGATCAGCTCTAAGGGCCCTGCAGGGTGCCACTGGAAAAGGGCAAGAGGCTGGTGACTACTTGCGCATTAGCGTTGGGGGAAGGGGAACATTCTCGGCTGCCCAACTGGGCTATCATTAATTTAGATTAACCATGTGGGGGCATTTTAGGGAAACCCTCAGTTCCCACTTAGTCCTACGCGTGCACTTATTCCACAGGTGCAAGGGGCACCACCCTCCACCAGTGACTGGGCCTCCCCCAAGCACAGGAACTAAGCAAGCAGCACACACCTGGCAAGCAGTATCCAGGAAAGCAAGAAAGCAAGCCAGAAAGAGAAAAGACAAAGTACTCCTTAAAACAAGTTCTAGGCAAAAGTTACACCCCTAAATTTGACTGGAATGCCTTGGTCAGAAAATACAAACTTTGAGACTCCGATGTTTTTGCTATGCCCCAGGAGTCAGGAAGCCGAAATAGACGTACTGCCCAGCATCCCTGCAAATGGCTCCATGCTGGTGCCTGAGTGCCCGCCCCTCCTGCATCCTGCACATGGCCACTGCCTCCCACACCGTGCCAGAACCTGCAAGCCACCTGCAAGTCCCCTGGATATGAAGTGTCCATTTTCCGTCAGACTCAATCAGACGCTGGAACAGCAGAGGGAGGACCGGAGGCGTGTCAACAGGTGACCAAAGCCTGAGCAGAAAGGGCTAGGACTGCCTGCCCTGTGACCCTGTGGCACTGGGGATGGAACACAGGGTCTTCGCAGTGAGCTATATTCCTAGCCCTTTTTATTTTCTATTTTAAGATGCAAAAGTTTCTAAGTTGCCCAGACTGGGTCTGAATCTTTGATCTGCCTGTTTCAGCCTCCCAGAGTGCTGGGATTACAGGTGTGCACCACCATGCCCAGCTTAGCACCCTTTCTAATGAAAGCCACCGACTGACTCCTGCCTGGAAGCAGGCTCGAGGACATCTGCACGCACAGGACTGTGGGAGCTCCTGGCAGCTCACAGATCTACCAGTCAGAACTCTGAGTTCAGGACACTAGCGATGATTTCAGAGCAATAAGGAAAGCAGGACAGCAAGCCCCACAAGATGCCGTGTGTGGTTTTAACAGAACACGTATCTACACAGAACTTGAAATCACTGCCTTCGTGGCTCTGGCACACATATTTCCACAGAAGCTCTGTGTGTTATTTTGTTCAAGAAACCTCAGAATCGAGAGGGTCCAGGAAAATCTTTGAGATCATGGTGCCCTCTATATGTCCTCTGTGCAGCTTCCCAAGCTTGGTCTGCTCAGTCATGAGACTCCCTGGCTACCAGAGGCTGGATCCTCCAAGGGCAGGGGGCAGGCGTGCACCAGCCTCCTGAGCCTGCTGGGACCACACGCTGTCCTGTGGCAAGGAAAGAACTGGCACTGGGAAGCTCCAAGTGACCTGCACTTATTCATTCATGTGGGTCTAAGTTGACTAGGCTGGCCTCAAACTCCTGGGCTCAAGTAATTCTCCTGCCTCAGCCTCCTGAGTGGTTTGGGACTATGGGCAGATACCAGTGTGTGGGGCTCCAAGTGATTTGTTTTTAAAGGGACGAAGTGAGAGCTCAGCTGCTACATGCCTTGTGTCTCTTCAGGCCTCACTTATTCATCTGGAAAGTGGGGATAAGACCATCTAGCTCCTGGGACCCCGAGCAGGCAGAGTGAGACAGTGTGCATGAAGTCTGGAGTATGGCCTGCCTGGGAGAAAGCCCCCACTACGTGACAGTCCTGGAGAGAGGATGGTTAGGACCAGGCTGGCATTTCTGCACCTGATGAATGTGAACTTGAAAGGACAGTTTTTCCTTTATACATTTTAGTTCTAAGAATAATGCATGATTAAGATAAAAGAAATAAAATGTGTTTTAAGCGTTAAGCACTGAGCCCCTTCCACACCCCTCTGAGGTGACCGCTCCTCTACAGGAGGGTGCGGTGCTGCCCTCTGACAGTCCGCAGCTGACCCACCCACAGGTCTGCTCCCCTGGCCGGGCTCCCTGTACAGTGTGCTGCTCAGCAAGCGCTCCTGGCAGGATTCTAAAGAAAGTAGTTTAATATTAGTTCCTTTATACACCCATATACAAATATCAACCACTTGTCTTCAAAAGACAAAGCCAATCATTCAGCGAGTCATTACTGAGCATTTAGTATGCACCAGGTACTGCTCTGGGGCCCAGGGCACATCAACGGACACGACAAAGATCCTCTGCGTGGCTTAGGTCCTTCTGAGAAGGCAGACAAAGAGCAGTAAGCCGCACAAACAGGAAATCACACACCATGTCAGAGCGATGAGGACCGAGACACACAGGCTGCCACAGAATGAGGGCAGCAGCTGTGTGCCTGGGCTCCCTGCGAAGGGCTGCGAGGAGGGCAGGGCCTGAGGAGCTCCGGGCCACGGCCTGAGTGCAGCAGGTTCTCAGAGGCTCTGGAGGGCAGAGGAACAGCGGGGTACACGCGGGGAGGCAGGCCGGGAGACTGTGGCCATCCAGGAGGAGGTGACAGAGGCTTGGACCAGTGTGGTGGCAGCAGAGGAAGTGGGCAGTGGCAGTCAGATTCTGGACTAAACACACACAGTTTCAGTGAATACGTGTATCTGAGTAAGCATGCTGAAAAATGTTCTTAAAGTATTCCTTTCATATTTTGAAACAATTTTGAATAACTTCAGACTTACAGAAAAGTTGCAACAATGGTACAGAGAATTCCCAGCATCTTCTCCTGGCTGCTGTTAGCACAAGCTTGCGCGGTCTGTGCACTCTGCACTCTAAACGCACGCGCAGTCATTCACAGACTCTCTGCAGACTTGGGTGTCCCTCAGGGCTCTTGATTTTCACCCGGAACAACTATTCCTATGGCACTTGTCCACTTTTCTAGTTCCTTCTACATGTATTAGGTTCACATTCTACTGTGAGGAACTGCTTCCCCATCGGTACTGTTCTGTCACACTGACGCCTCCCAGTCCTTTATTCATGCATCCATTTAAAAAGGATGGGCCAGAGATTATCATCGTGTTCTGTGGGCTACAGCCAAAAGCCCCACATAGCTAGTGCACCCCCCTCAAAACGCTTTGGTGTCTTTTGAAACCTCCCCACCCCTTACAGAAGCCGCCTGACTTTCTGGCCCTGCAAGATGCTCCAGCTCATTTTGTACCTCTCTGCGCCCTAGTTCTGGAAATCAGCCCCTTCTCCAAAGGACCAGCCAGAGACAATGACATTCAGAAACCACCATGTGGATGGTGGATGTGCTCATTGCTCTTGGGGTTTCCTTGCTTCAGCAGACAGGGTTGGCACTTGTGTGCGTGCGCTTATGTGTACAGACACATCTATCTTTATTTCTATATCTCTACACTAAAACAATTCGTTCAAGCTGATATTCCCAACTGTAATCCAACACTAAGGGTTTATTTTAGCACCCTTTCTATGTTTGTAATTTCCTTTCCAAAAGGAAAAAACTTGACTCCCATTATCTACAATTTATTTCCATATATGCTTAATCCTAGAATATATACAAAGGGATTTCAGAATTTCTAACCAAAACCACTATGAAAAACCAGTCAACCAACTGGAGTTTACTACTAGTTCCCAGTTATTACAGTCTTTAGCAGAAAGGTTTAGAATCAGATGCCTAGCCAGGGGTGGTGACGCACGCCTATAATCGCAGTACTCAGGGAGACTGAGAAAGGAGGATCACAAGTTCACGTCCTGCCTGGGCAACTTAGAGAGACCCTACCTCAAAATAAAGAAGTAGAAAGAGCTGGGGATGTAGCTCAGCATGAAGGCCCCTAGTCCAATCCCCAGTGCCAGGGGTAGGTGGCACTGTTCAAGGGTTTCTAAAACTTATTTTCTATCTCTTTCCCCTTCCCACAGGCATGGATAGACTATTCACCTGAAAGAGTGTTAGATTCGGTTAGGTTCCTTCGTGTTTGTATTTCTTTTGGGAAAATTCCATTCTTGTCAATCTTATTGATTTTTTTAGTGGGTGAAACATTAACACGGTTCTAAAAGAACAACACAATAAGGTACAGTCAGTCACCCCCGCGCAGGCCACATCTGGCTGCCCTATTCCCAGCCAGCCCCTCGCCCTAGACGCGTCCTTCTCATCTACCCCCATTCCAATTTCCTTCTTTCAGGCTCCTTCTTCCCCAGAGTGGCCGCTTTCAAATGAGCAGATAATGGATGTCTTACATCTCCTTTCTTACAAAAAGAGGAAGCATCTTAAGGGCACTCTTGCACTTCGCTTTTTTCTTTTAACAATGTATGGTGGAGATCACTTCATATGAGTCATTAGAGTTCTTTCTCTTATCTTTTAAAAATAAAACAGGAAGTGGTGCCACTCCTTTGTGTGGCTGCTTCATCATTTATCCAGTCACTGTCCGGCCCGGGCACTGAGGTTCTTCCAGTATTTTCATTTACAAACAGCTGCAATTAATAATGGTACATGTGTGTTCTCCTGTGGTTGGGGTGCATCTTCAGGCTGAGGCCCTTGCACAGGGGTGGTGAACCATCAGCGTGTGCCACAGCTGGCTGTTCGCCATCACTGTCCTAGGAGTACTGCCGGTACTTTTTTTTTTTGGTGCTGGGGATCGAACTCAGGGCCTTGTGCTTGTGAGGCAACCACTCTAACCACTGAGCTAAATCCCCAGCTCAAGTACTGCTGGCACTGTGGGTCCTTCCAAAGCAGTGGGACCCATCTGCATCCCCATTAGCAACGTGGGGTGGGCCTGCTGTATCTGCCTCGCCAACAGAATGTGCTGTTATGCTTTTTAATTTCTGCCAATCTGGTAGGTGAGAAATGGTACCTCAGTGGAGTTTTAATTTGCATTTCTCTAATTATGGGTAAGGTTGAACATCTTTTCATCTGTGTATCATTTATATATATTTTTGTGAACTGCCTGCTTTTTTTTCCATTTTCAATCCTACTTTTGATCATTTTCCCTCTAAGATTAAAATATTGATCCGAGAGAGATTAGCCCTGTATTAATAACAAGTTTTCGCAAATATTTTCTCCCAGTGTGTTGGCTGCCTTTTGATTTTCCCATGATGCCTTTGGTTACCTAAACATTTTTTCCTCTACACGACTGTGGCCCTACTGACCCGAACTACTGCCATACCGTCCACTAGATCTCCACATGTGCGTAGGTCTCCTTCTGGTCTACCTTCCTTTCCCGGCCTGGCTGTGCCCATGGGCCACACCACTCGACTCCTGGAGGCTCCCAGGATGTTTTAGTGCCTGACAGGCTTCGTTTGCTTTTGGTATTTTCCTCTCCTGTCATGTATACTTCTTTTTTCACATGAACGTTAGCACCACCTTTTAAAAATCTTTTAATATGTGCGTAAAATTAATTCACATCTATTGATATGACTGATACATGTGGCCTCGGTTTGATTGCATAATTTCATAGTTATGTGTGCTATATTTTTAGTGTTTCTAAGTGATGCTTTCTTTGCCTGCTTACTTATTTATTAAGTCTATGTTTTTGTTCTCATGCTTGCCTTTGTATGTAACATTTTAATACTCTTGGACCCATTTTTTTATCTGCCACTTTAGCCTCTCACTTCTTGACATTGAATAGCATCCTTAAACTCTCAAGTGTGCAAAAACAGATACACTTACCTACTTGCATTTTTATGCATCTCTTCTCCCATTTTTGGCTTAGATTATTTCTCCTGTGTTAAAATGAGTAACATGTATATGTTTAAATTCGGCCCTCATCTCCACTTCTGTTTTGCTCCCACATCAACAACGAAATGCAGCCTACACTTGTGACCGCCTTCAAAACAAGCCCGTGACCCTCTTGTGGGGGCAAACCCGCTCTCCAGTGAACTCCTCCTGTATTTCCCCAACACATACTTTTTCTTGAAAATGCTGTTCCATTGTTGTCTTGCTTTACACACCGCTTTGAGCAGTCTAGTCCTAGTCTGATTCTTTTGCCCTTTTAATAAATTATTTGATTTTTGTTGTCTGGAAGTCTTGAGATTCCTTATCTCTGACGTGTGACAGTCTTGTTAGAATATCATTTAGACTTGATTGTTCTGGTCAATTCTGTCAAGTACCCCCTGCGCACAGGAACTCTGACCTTTAATTTCTAGACATTTCTAATGAAATCTTTAGTGTACCACTCTCTAAATTTTGGCAAATGCATACAGCCATGTCATTTTACGTATCAATTCTGTTCTGTTAGCTTTTTTTCTTCACGTACTCTATATGTATGTTGTTCCTTCTTTGCCTGTGTTTCATTTCTACCCCTTTCTGATTCCTTCTTCCATCTCACGCTGGTTCTCTCAGCTGTCTGCCTTTCTGTGATGTTTTTAAGTTTCATTTGAATCTATTTTCCCTGAGCATCTTGAAGTTTGTTGTAAATTTCTGAACTGTTATAATTTTCTTTGAATATAATAAATGCCATTTCTTTGTATTTCAGTCTATTTCCGTTTAATTCTGAATGTACGATTCAAGAATATTCTTTGTCATCTCTCCGAACGCTGGGCAGGACGTTAAAGTAAGGCTGGAGCCTGTGCTACTCTCTGCTGCTCTGCGGGGTCTACTTCTCTTGGGGAAGACGGTTTCCTCAGTTCAGATGTCTGGGGCGGTTTAGCTTAACTGTGCCAACCTGATTGGCTTGGGCGCCGCCTAGCGGATTAGCAAAGTACACTTCTGGGTGTGTCTGGGTGTGTCAGGGAGGTGAGACTTTGCAGTCTATACCTAGTTGCTCCCCTTTCTCTCTGGCACTGTTCTCCTACTCTGCTTCCGCACCACCACAAACCATGAATCTTGCTCAGCCACACTCTTCCACCATGCTGTTCCTTGCCTTGGGGCCAGCTGGCCATGGACTAAACCTCTAAAACCATGAGCCACAAAAACTCTCCTCCTTTAAACTGTGGGTGTTGGGTCTTGTATCCTAGTGATGGGAAAACTAAATACAAGGGGCTTAGTTTTCAAAATTCCATTATGAAGAATTTACAACATTTATTATTTAAAAACTTGAAAGAACTAAAGAGTGAACATTCACATTCTCATGAGCTAGAGTCTACATCTGTTGAGTCTACATCTTATGAGCTAGAGTCTACATCATTCTGTTCTATTTGCTTTACCATGTATATAGCCATCCACCACCTACGGGACCCATCTGATGTTTTTGATGCAAAGTTGCAGACACTTGTATATTATGTCCCTAAAAATGTGGGCAGCATACCAAGTAGAGCTCAGTGCTTCCTTTTAAAGTTTTTGAGGTAAAATTTGCTTCTAATGAAATCTTTAGTGTACCACTCTCTAAATTTTGACAAATGCATACAGCCATGTCATACAACCATCAAAATACAGAACACTTCTTACCATAAAACATTCCCATGCCCTCCACTGCTGATACCTGCCCTCCCTCCCCCAGACCAGCACGGCCTGATTTCCACCCGGAGGCTGACCTGTTGGAGAATGTCACAGAGTTGAAAGAATCCAGTGTTTTCGTTTGCACGAAGTATTTTTCACTAGGCAAAGGTGGGCAGTGAGAGTGCAAGTGATAGCTCAACAGGATTGGTTAGTATACTTTGTAGAGTTTCCATTTTTAACTCACAAGTAATTTGGAGCATGGCCATTCTTGGTCTTCTGGTCGTATTTATAGTGGGCTTTTGTAGTTTTATTTGCTCTTGTTTTTCTGTAATGTTTGAGAATATGTGAAGAGACTTGGCTTTAGAGAGTTGTCCATAATATTTCTGAATGCTAGCATTTTCAAACATAAAGAAATTACTTAACAACCATGCAAATAAAAAAGATCATGATTTTGTTACATCTGCTTTATCTATCTTTTTCCTTCCCTTTTTTTGGTGAAGTATTTTAAAGCAAATATCACACATCACTGTCACCTCAGATCTACATATTTTCAGTATCTGACTCTAGAAAATATGGACCTTCAGTTTCATAGCTACAAGGCCATTATTATACCAAAAAAAAATTCACTAACAATTTGTTGGCATCATTTAAAATTTAGACCACTTTCAAATCTTTGGATTAGTTAACAGAAGTTCTACAGTGGTTTGTCTGGATCAGAATTCAAAGAAGGTTTATACTTTGTATATCACTCGCTGTTAAGAACGTTAAGCATAGCCTCCCTGTTTTTCTATACATGACTGAACTTGCTGGAGAAACATAAATGTCTAGTACAGTGTCCTACATTCTTTTGTCTTTTACTTTTGACTTTTTTTTTAACCTCAGGGTTTTTTAGTCACTAATACACTTCTAATCATGATACTGCCATTGCAACACATATTTTAGAATGACTTTTTTGATATTTGGCCTGATATATTGTTTTTTTTGGAGGGGAGTGCTAGGGATTGAACTCAGGGCCTTGTGCTTGCTAGGCAAGCCTCTACCACTGAGGTAAATCCCCAGTCTCTGACATATGGTTTTGAATATTCTTTTTCTTTTTTCTCTTTGAGACGGGCTCTCATTATGTTCAGGCCGGCCTCAAATGGTCCTCTTGCCTCAAGCTTCCATGTAGTTGGGACTACAGGCATGGGCTGCTGCACCCAGATGTTTTGAATATTTGCAACAGTTGAACATATTTCTCCTTAAAGCCATTCTTAAAATATTTTAGTCCCAGGACCTCTCTACTCTTGAAACTTCCTGAAGACCTCAAAGAGCTTTTGTTTCTGTAGGGTACATCTATCGGTATTTAACGTATTAGAAGTTAAAACTGAGGGATGCTTAAAGCATAAGAACACACGAGCCCTTAAGTGTCAGCATGATGATGTCACTGACATACCGAGCAGCCTCTGGACAATTCCCCCACGGATCTGTGAATGAATCAGAATGAAAAGGGAAAGCAATGCTTTAGTATTGCTACTAAAGTAGCTCTGGTTTTCTGGATCCCTTACAGGCTCCTCTGCAACCCCCATCCTGATACAACAATCTGAGAACTGTGCCTTTAAGGATGCGTTTCCGGAAACAAATGTCTTTGGAGCCAGGTTTGGTAAGACCACTTTTTGTGTATCAAAAGTGGAGATGCATGAAGACCAATTTTTCTCAAGAAGTTTGTAAAAGGGTAGTTTTGCAAAAATAGTAGTATTTCATCAAGAATTTCAGCAACATTCCGTGCAGTGACAAAAGTGTTAAAAACCTGGGTGTGGATTCCTACAGTGACTGCTGCCATTGCACCATAGACTTTCAGTGCCGGACGGCCTTCGGGAATGCCCAAAGGACAATTTAAATTGCTGTCTAAGAACTTGAATGTTTGGGAAAAATCTGCTTTTTAAAATTGCTGGTGGGGGTGTAAATTAGTGCAACTGCTTAGGAAAATATGCTGGCATTTTCCCGCGAAGCTGAACACTCGCACGCCCTAGAGCAGGGTCTCTCCGCCATGGCACTGCCGTTGGGCTCTCCTGTTCACTGACCCACACGCAGACCCTGGTCTCTGCCCACTAGATGCCGGCAGCTCGCCCCCACGTTGTGGCAATCAACATCTGCAGGCACTGACACACGTCCCTTAGGAGACAGCATGACCCCAGTAAGAGCCACAGTCCTCCGCCAAGCAATCCTTGCTCCTCCGAGTGGATCCAGAGAACTTCAGCCCACAGCGATCAGGAACACAGAGTTCTTGCAGGGCTGTCCATAACACAAAAACCCACGAGCAGGTAAATGACCATGGACAGGACAACTGATAAATGAATTAGGATATATTCAGATAACGGAACACTTCTCATTAGAGAAACAAACTATAGGCAAACCAGGACTTTGAAGGAAATTTAGTTAAAAATTAGATCATGAAGATAACATACAATGCCTTTAAAATATGTTGAGTGAAATACAGGAAAAATTAAAGATTTTATTGATGAATACATCTACATGTGCTGAGGCCTCCCCTGCCTCCAGGAGAGTGTGGTAAAGGCAGGGCTGACAGCTCCCTCCTAGGGAAGGGCAGGGCGCTTGCAGGTGGTCCAGGCTACAGACAGGCGTGGGCTCCTGAGTGCATGGCAAGTTCACAGCACTAACTAACTAACTAACTAACTGTGAAGCGTTAGCAATGACAGTGCCAGCAGTAAGCACTAGGGTTACTCCAAACTTGTGCACCTAACATAACGAAGGACAAATCTCTCACCGAAGCCTGGCCCTGCATGCCTTTCCACCCCGGCTCCTATGTTCAGCCAGCCCAGCCTCCTCTTCTCCTCACACTGCCTCTCCTGGCCACCTGCCAGAGGCGGGCTGCTTCACCTGCTTCCGAGGTCTCCACTCTGACCTGCAGCACCCTGCCCTGCTCCAGTCCCAGACTGCTTCCGGCCCCCAACAGCATCGCGTCACGCAACAGTGGCTGGTGTCGTGTTCTCCACACCATCATGCAGCTCTGAGAGTGCAGGGCCTGTGTCTGGTCCTTGCTGAGTGATGCCCACAGCCACACCCCCTGGCCTGGTGCCCAGCGAGGATTCACGGAAGACATGCACATGTCAGTACACAGCTCATGGGCCGGTCTGACATCAGAAGGAGACCCTGCAGAGAGGCCAGCTTTCCTGGGCACCCCAAGGGCATGACGGGTGGTTTCACAGCAGGCTTCTCCACACTGCCAGGGGCGCGGCTGCTGGGATGGACCCCAGAGCTACCACACTAGATGCCCGCCGCTGGCCAGGAGCGTGCCCTTTCCCACACCACACTGGTGGTACGCAGGCTGCCGCACACGAGGCCCAGAGCTCAGTGCAGAAACTCAGCCACGGACTGCCGAGCAGCTCGGCCTTCAACAACCTCGTCTCCCTGCAAGAGCTCGGGGCAGAGGAGCACCAGGTCACGTGTCCAGAGGCTTTAGGAAAAGATGTGCCATGCGGGCAGGGCACGGATGTGCCAAAAACTGAAGGTTAGTTGAAGTGTGTGTTTAGAAAGACCAAGGAATGAGCTTTACTTTTAATTTTTTTGTAAATCAAATAACATCTAAATAAAGATTACAAAATATCAAGGTATGTTTTAAATATCATGACAGAAGCTTCTTTTTTTCTTTTCTTACATTTTTATACTTAGTGGCTCTGTCAAAAATTGTAGATTAATATTTTAAATGCTGAGAGAAGCCAGCAGCTTGTTCCAGCCTCTGACTCAGTTAAACTCTTACAATATTTTGACTGTTTGAAGAAAATTAATAATGGGATGTTAGGCGGTAGATGAACTGAAACTAAATATCAACATAGCTAGATTTATTTTTGGATGACTGAGCTCATCCCTTCAAAGAACAGAAGCAGGATTCATTACATGATGAGTTATTAACTTACACAACACCAGAACAGCCCCCAAGTGGAGTGGGGAGCCACAGTGCGGTTCAAGATTACATAAGAGGCTCCAAGTTGAGCTGTCGCATCAGCTAGGGTTTGGAGTGTGCAGGCCACAGCGGATTACCCAGGGCTCGCTCACACAGACACCAGAAGTTAAGCCAATAACTGTCCCGCTGGTTTCAGGATCAAACTAGTTACAGACGAGATCGGGCGTGTTCAGGGTGGTATGGCCGTAGACAGGATCGAACTAGTTACAAATGCCTTATCCCGTCTCTGCAGAGAAGCCTGGGGGCAGAGCCCCATTCTGGCCAACAGGATGGGTGCTTTGCTTTCTGCTGGTCGTGTATGCATTCAGCAAACATTACTGAGCACCTGTGAGCGCTTGTCCTCCCTTCCCTGCTCCCTCCATCTCATCTCTCAGGCATGCACACCCTGCAGGTCCCTGAGGTGGAGAAGATTTGAACTTGTGCTTCCAGGTCGAATACCACCCCGGGCTGGAAGGTGACTTTCCTGTTTCTGATTGTGCTTCTTGGCCAACACCAAGAGGCTGGTTAGGCTTTAAATGAGCCAAACTGATCTCAATTCCTAAAACAGAAGGCTCAAAAATATCAACTGCCTCCACTTTCCTCACCCCTTCTATCCTGCAGAAAGACTGCTGGTGATGGCCTTGGGCCCTGAAATTGCAGATCACTGTCATGTAACTCACAGGCTCTGAGCTGTCTGGCAGTGATGGCTTGGTGAGGGAGACACCAAAACTAGCCTTTTGTCCACGGTCTGCCTGGGGTACAAAGGCTTTCTGCTGCTTTCCCACGCAGACAGATGTAGGAGCAATCGAGAACCCTTCTATACTGATTCACCAAAGAGATAGATTCTTAATAGCAACAGAATCCACAGAACATGCTGTTGAGGAACAGGGCTGTTACCAGGAGCCACTTCTGGACCCCTGTGAACCCCTGGGTGGGGGCCATGTCATCGTATCTCACAATGCAGCTGACTCCTAGGACAAAGCAGTCCCTTACTGCTCGCTCTCTCCCCCCGGCCCAGGCAGGGCCCGTACTGACTCCATGGCTTGGACTGACGCTTGAGGTAGGAAGACAGTTCAAACCCAGCCTAGTGAGATCCTGTCTCAAAATAAAACATTTTTAAAAAGGGCATGGGATATATAGCTCAATGCAAAGGCACTGGGTTCAAACCACTGTATGCAACAAACAACAATACTCTGGGGGGGGGTGTCGTGTGGAAATGCTTATGGCAATATTATTTAAAACACAAAATTGGAAAGGACCCCAACATGCCTTGACAAAAGAAAGAATAAAGTGAGGTCCAGAGGGGACTACTAGGTAACAATGAAGATGATCAAACTAACAGATGCCACACACTGCAGGCTCCGTCTCAGACATGGTGTGCACAGTGGGTGCTAGTTCTAGAAAGCTCAGACTCAGGACACTCAGGAATGTGTACATGTGTAGCAAACTGTTTTTTGAGAGGGAGAAAAGGGGTGGCCCTAGGTTGGAGGTGACCTCAGGTGGAGAGGCAGGGACTGGGAAGAGGTGCACAGTGCTTCTCTTCTGCTTCTCAAATCATGTGGTGAGCTCATGGGTTTATCTGTGCCTTGTAATTTATATATACATTACATATATGTCTTTGTATCACTTGAATTACATAAAAATGTTTAAGAAAAGAAAAGTACCCTGCCTGGGGCCTGGCGGTGCAAATCTCTTGGGCCACCACAGGGGCTGTGCTTGTGTCCTGAGGTGTGGGGTGGGCTGGGTCCCAGCAGCAGGAGGAGAGGAATGAGGCCCGCTTTCTCCCTGCCAGATGAACACGGCTGGGGCTACCCACCTGAGGGCTGCCGGGAGCATCAAGCCAGATGAGTGTGATGTTCACCTCTTACTGCACGCACGCTGTTGCTCTCTCTTCCCCTCTGCTCCACGCACAGTTGCAGCAGCCGAGGCCGGGACCTCACCCCAAACGAGGGGAAGAGCAGCCTTAGGCCAGGTCAGCTGTGTGACAGGGCGAAGGCTTTGATGACAAAAGGACGCTGTCCTGTTCCACGTCTGGCATAGCCCTGATTTCCATCCCCCATGGCAGAGTACCTGGCAATATGAAACCACAACGCAACAACAAACCTAGCCCGCTGCCTGCTTCTGAGGCTGCATGTGAGGAAGACTGCTTCTGGGGGGAATGCCGTCCTTCTTCAGCCAGGGCAGGAAAAATGAACAGGCGACGTCGGCAGAGATGGCTTTGTGTCTCATCCCGCTCCAGCAGCCTCCCGACTGGCTTCTCACACCAGCCTCACTTGCTGCCCACGCTGTCCAGAATACACTGTTCTGGACTCACTCCAGAAACACACCCAACTCTTGCCCGCACCTTCTGTGGTCATGCCTTGGTGCCTGTGGCCCAAGTGCCCATCGAAGTCCACGCCCGGGGACCAGAGGAGGTGGTGGGAGGGGGCAGCTGTCGGACCTGATCTCCCTCCCAGGTGATGGCTGCCTTCTGCTCTCCTTGTAGGACCTGGAGTGGCAGCCGCAAACACCTAGAAACTCACAACCTAATAAAATGCCACTTCCAAAAGGAGAAGGCAAATAAAGTAATTACATTCCAAGAGTGACTACCCAGCGGCCATGTGATTCTGAGTCCCATCACCCACTCTGTTCCTGTCAACAGGCACCACTGGCTGCGAATGCCTGTGTCAGTGAAGACAGGAAAGATCAACCAGCTGGACGCACACAGCTCGGAAGGCACCACTGCGAGGTACGAACTATAAATGGAAAGCGGGTTCTTCCCTTGAATCGTGCCCTTGATTCCCCCATCGGCCTATTAGAACACAAACTCCATGGGGAAGTGCCGAGAGGTCAGATGCTGTGAATCGGAAGCCTGCTTTCTCAGGCAGAAGTAACTCTAATGTCCCTGGCTTGTTTGCTTACGATCCTACTCACTCTGCTCATTCCCTTCAATGCCAGATCCCCACCCTCATTGTGAAACGGAAGCCCAATGACCCAGAAACAATGTGAACAAACCTATTTCACTGAGGATGCTTTCATTTTTATCTTCATTAACTCTTTGGTCCCTATCAAGTACACTGAAAACATGAATTATATTTTGGCTGTGGGGTCTGGAGGATACTTTTTTTGTTTTGTTTTGTTTTTTTTGGTATTAGGGATTGAACTCAGGGCCTTGTGCTTGCTAGGCAAGCACTCTAACCAGTGAGCTAAATCCCCAGCCCCCTGGAGGATGTTAATATGTAGATGACTTATACATTTAACAGAAGCAGAAAATATTGCATGTTTTGTAGACAAATAGCTTTTATAGAAAAAAAAACTGGTGTGGTTTCTTTTTCTATCAAAAGAATACTGATTTCCACAGTGGTTGGACCAGCCTACATTCCCACCAACAGTGGAGGAGGGTTCCTTTTTCCCCACAGCCCTGCCAGCATTTGTTATTGGTTGATTTCTTCATGATTGCCGCTATTTCTGGAGTGAGATGAAATCTTAGCCTTGTTTTAATTTGCATCTCTTGAATGACCAGTTATGTTGAACACTTTTTCATATATTTGTTTCCCATTCGTATTTCTTCATCTGAGAGGTGTCTATTCTTTTCAGATGCCCATTTTTGGATTGGGTCTCTAAATTCGGGGGGGTCTGATTTTTTTGAGTTCTTCATATATTCTAGATGTTAGACCTTTGTCTGAGCAATGGTTGGTAAAATTTTCTTCCCACTCTGTAGGTTTTCGTGCCACTCTTTTGGTGATTTCTTTCGCTGTGCAAAAGCTTTTTAATAGGATGTGATCCCAAGTGCTGATCCTTTGTGCTGTTTCCCGTGCAGTCTGAGTTTTGTTCATAAATTTTTTTCCTACCCCTATGTCTTCAAGAGTTTTAAAACTACAACTAGAGGCTCCTTTTGACCCAGCTATTCCTCTGCTTGGTATCTTCCCAGAAGAATTAAAAACATCGTACCACAGTGATATATGTACCCCATGTTTATAGCAACACAGTTTGTAATAGCTAAGTCTTGGAAACAACCCAAATGCCCAACAACTAATGAATGGCTAAAGAAGATGTGGTTTTCTATACAATGGAGTATTACTATTCCATAAAAAAGGATAAACTTGAGATATTTATAGGTAAATGGATGTACTTTGAGAACATATTCTTAAGTGAAATAAATCAGATGCACAAGTACATATGGAATTGTTTCCCTGGTATGAGAAACCATAAGCATAAATTAAGGACAAAAATTATAATAGATACTAAGTAAAAGAAAAGGAGGAGTAATATTCAATAGGGAGGAGAACAGAAAGGCAGGAGTGGGGAAAGAAGGAAAGGAAAAGGAAAAGAAAGGGAAAAAAGGGGAAACGCAAATAAAGCTACTGTAAATAGGGAAGGGAGGGGGAGTGAAAGGAAGGGGTGGGGAAGAAGGGAGAGGAACCAAGATGTATCATGTATAGGTACAAATTAACTATGATGAATGTGATCACTATGTATACAATGTACCAATACATGTTCTTGGTTACAAAAAAAAAAAAAAAAAAAAGAACACTGTTACTGCCTTCTCTATATTTTAACCAAAAGAATTTTACAGAAAAGTAACATGTTACCCAGATGAACTTCACCAATGCTTTTTTCACAAATGAAATACTGCACACTTAACAAGCTCACCTCCTCTCCATTAGGAGTAAAACACACACACACACACACACACACACACACACACAAAATCAACCAGTGCTTCTAGGACACATGGCTAGAGAGAACAGTAGTCCATCTGGGTGACTGGGTATTTGTAAGGATTTACACAAGCAAAATACTAAACAGGGACAGTGTACACCAGCACTAAAGTGGCAGCACTGACCATAAGGGGTGATTAAAACATACAGCAAGTGCTTAAAATAAAAAAAAAGTATTACAGTAAAAGACACACTGCCATTAATCCCTTTTAAAATCCTCCCCCATGCTCTGCACACATTTATCCCACTGTTCTTGTCACTTTCTGAAGCAGTTCTTGAATTCCTTTTCAATCCTTACCAGAGGTGATCAAAAACAGGGTAAACACTGTCACTGAGTGTCATCCAATGGAAAGGCAGCTCATAAACACCTGACGCTGTGGCCTCATTCCCTTTATTCACTGCATGTGGCACTGTGTGACTGTTGGCTCTTCCCCAAAGTGAAATGACCAAGAAAGGGAAACGTTTTGACAGAATTCAGGACAATGAGACACTCGTGAAATAGGACTCTAGAACTGCTTCAGAAAGTGGCAAGAATGATGGGATAAGCATGTTCAAAGTGACCAAGACAATTTTGAGGGAGAGTCACGGCAATGTACCTTTTATTGTAATAATTAAAAAAAAATTAAACATTTGCTGTATTTTTTGATCAAACCTTATAGTATGATCTAGCATTTCCGGTCTACTGTATTTCTAAAACATACTGTCTTCGGTGAATTCATAAAAATACAAACATCAGTGGAGAGCTCGTGAAGCCAAGCTGCTCAGAACAAAGCCAAATCAGAAAGGACAAGACCAGAGGTCACTGGTGACTCGGAACACTTTCTTCACTTATGTCACGTTCTTATAACTCACTTCCATGGAAGCTGGCTCTGTTTTAGGAGAGCAGTTTCTTTAGCAGAACCCAAGCATTATTTGTGTCTAGTGTATCCCTTTGAAAAATATAAAAGAGATTCACTGCAATGTTATTGGGGGGTGTGGGAGGCTACACACAAACTGAATAAGGTGACAGTGTCTTTCCTCTCCGGGTAACTATCAGACAACTCTGCAATTATGTTCAAAAGCAAGATTTGAAAGTACAGAATTTTTAACCTTCAGAATGCCAGCAAAGAAAATATGCTACTCGCTGTCAAACTGGGATTTAATCCCCAGTGGACAGATCCTCCCAAACAGGGTAAGAGTTAACTTGGAAGACAACTTTTCTTCCACATGCCCCCATGAATAGCCAAGGAGATCTTACCAGAAGCATCGCGGACGTCCCATTGGGTCTGGACAGGTGGATGGACATTTCAGGAAACATCCTGTCAATGCGGCTGATCACGTCATCAACATATCTAGTTGGGAAAAGCAACAAATGTGTGAACCAGAGCCCTAGTCGAGAGCTTCAGAGCTTCACTTCCAAGTATAATTTTTTATCAATGCGATACATTTTAATGAAAGCAAACAGTGTTATAAGGCTTTTTATGAAACAACACCACTCTTTCTTTCTTCCTCTCCTTGCCTTCTAACAGCTGACCATTTTTTAGTGATTTCTTTTGATATTTACTTCCATATTCTAAGTAAAAGTGTTTTGGAGACTGGAATGCTGCCGTGTCACCTGCCTGGCCCTGGGGCTGCAGTGCCGCCTCCGCCCTCCATCCTTCTGGGCTGACAGGCTGTGGCTTCCGGTCCTGGCTCCCTTCTGGACCATCAGTCACTGAACAACCAATTCCCTGGGTTAAATCCCCTCCCCAGAGTCATTCCTGCTTTCTAATTCAAATTACGGTATATCACAACTTTTACTTAAATCAGTACCGTGTTTAGATTCCCAAATCTCTTCTCTAAGTGTTAAAAGCAGAACCACACAGGGGATCATGACTAATTTATTTACTTATATAGCTTTCTGTTTTTCTGGATGCCTACTTTACCTTGGTTTTCATTTTATTAATCTTCAATGTAACTATTATTTTATCCCTAAACTCTCTGACCCTAAAACCTCTCTCACTACAGTGAAACACGTCAGGCAAGCTGCCAGCTCCACTTTTATCCCTCCAAATGGAGCTCTGCTGGCCCAAATGGAGCCTGTATCTCGTAACAATCACTGCGACCGCTGGCATGAAGCGCTGAGCATGGTGCCCGGCACATGCAAGGGCCTGAGGACTCTGAGTGCTCTCATCTGTAGTGCCACCACACCAGACAGTCTGCCGAAGTGCCCCCAGGCAGGACGGGTCCTCCCCTGGGGGGCGGCTCACAGGGAGCTGCCAGCCCCACTGTGTAAACAGACCTGGGTCTGGCCCAGCTCCCTGGAGAACACAATCACAGCGACGTCTGTGATCACCATCCAATCACACTGGACACAAAGGGGCTGTGGCATAGTCAAGATGCAAAACTATCTATTAAGGGTATTGCATTAGGTTTTGTGTTCACTGGATATGACAGATTACATTACACACCCATTAAGTCAGGGATGTGTAATAGCCGTTCTCTCCAGGGGAAGGAAGATGAGCTCTTCATTCGCAACATGAAGAATCTCTCTGAAACCCGTGGCTCACAGAGACAGCAGATAACACAATGCCATTTACCAAAAAGTGAATACTAACATATCTGCCAGGAAAGTCAGAAAATAATCCTACAGACCAACCCATCAGGTTTTCCTTGGCAAGTGTTATGTGCAGTTTTGAAGCTCATTCTGAAGAGGGAAGTGAAACAACTACACAGAAGGCCTGGTGTGACTGAGGAGGACACAAAGCAGAGGGGAGCAGAGGTCCTGAGGGATGGCCTGCCCCTTCAAGGAGGCGGACAGAGACCAACACTCCCCCAGCCACGGCACCAACAGCTGTCTCCCCCTTCTCCAAAGGGCCGCAACAGGAAGATGAGGCAGCAAAAGGAGGACTTGATCAGAAAGAGCAGGAGGTGCCCCTTAAAGGTAAGGCCTTGTTCTGTTGGTGTAGTGATGGTTCTCAGGTGGCTACGAAACAGACCAAGACACCACGCGTCACAGCTTCACTGCATACAACCTTGGATTTAAGCTTCGACACTACAAAAAGGGTAAATAGACGAAGGAGGAAATCAGCTTACTTTTCTGAAACAGAGGGAGATACCTTACAAAACTTCATGCCACTGAGCCATTTCTGCATTTATAAACTTCCTTCCTAAATCTATGGGTGTGGCTTGAACCTAGTTTCTTCCAACTCAGCAGGAAGCAAAAATCTACTGTCCTGTGTGATTGGAGGTCACTGCTAAGTACATGCTAATGAGAGGGGGTAGGCGATGTGTTCAGAACTGATCCTCAATCAATAGCCATCACAGCTCCGGACAGTAGAAAGCAAATGAATATGCAGGACTTCGGTGCAAAGGTAACATCACAATTTGCTACCCCTTGTACCTTTCACCTTGAAGCCTTGCAGATCCACTCTGGAAAACTAGTCTCTTTTTTGGCGGGCAAAGAAAACAGGTCACACCAGAGCCAGAAACCAAGCTCCGAGCGTAAGTTCCCAGAATTCTGCAGCAACTCCCTGCCTAGAGGCCAGCGTCCTATGTGGGCTTGTAACAAAGGGTCCCAGCCATTCCTCAATGCCTTATTCCCCAGACATTTATTCAAAGGGGAAGACAGTGGCAGAAGAGAAACAGAACCTGGAAAACATATCTGCAGCTGGCACAGGAAAGCGGAGGTCGGGGTGGATCTTTTGTTGTTGCTGCTTCCCGAGCAGTGATCTTAGATGAAGCTCAGCAGAGACTCGATTCAAAAGATATTAGGCAAAAACGTATTTTCATTCACATCCTAACATAAAGGCGATGCAGATTTCTTTGTTACAGGTGACATTAGGTGTTTGCCAAAAGAGGAGAGAAAGGCAGCTGTAGCTGTAGCAGAGGAAAACAATGTCTAGATTCAAGAAGCAAAAATCAAAACACTTCATTTTTTTAAATAGACTCAGCCTTCGAGACAAACCAGCATGAGTGACTGGACAGAAATGAGGAAGGCTTGGAACAGCAGATGCGAAGTCCTGAGACAGAACGGGGCTTTCTGTTTGGTGAGGGCGGGGCTGGGCGGGGAGAGGGCTGCTGGCAGCACCCCCAGGCCACACTGCTGCGGCACAGAGCTCAGAGCCCGTGCCCGCTCCGCTCAGCTCGCTCCGAGAGCAGGGCTGGGGACAGGTAGGAACAGTGTGCTCTCCTCCCACACCGCCACCATATGTCACACTCTGTTCTCAGGCAGAATCAAATCACTTTAATTTTTACCTTTGGAATATAGGCAAACAAGCAGTAACACAGCAGTGGTGACTAGTTTACACTTGAGCAGACGCGGTGCGGAAAGACATTAATTTAGTGCCAAATTGAGCAGTGAGTCACAATTTGCACATATCTGTCAACCTGTTAACAGGGTAATAACTTGGAAAGATTGCTGTTCCTATTTACATTACAGGAGCCTTTCGAAAATGGAGAGCCGTGTGGTTCCTCTTCTCGAAGCACTCGGCCCCTGAGCTGGCTTGATGGCCCAAGAACCGGGCAGAAACACAAACTTCTAGAAATCACAGGCTCAGACTGAGGTGTGACTTATAACTCAGTATTTTCAAGTAGAACATTAACTCTTAAGCAACCAGAGTTCTGTTTTCCCCTTCCTGCTCTCTAATCATGGTCAGAGGCTCCATGTTTCTGATCCTATCTTCTCCAGGGCAAACCCCATCCAACTCTCTGGTAGTTTTTAATGGCTTGCTGGGACTGAGTTCCGGTCTCCATGACCACAGCTACATCATTCTCAGATTCTAACATTAACTTCTGGAGCCTATCAGTCTTGTTCTTTCCTGATTTTCTTCAAGATGCTCAGCTTGCTCCTTTACACAGTCTTGATGGCAGAAGTAAACAATCCCAGGACCTCACGGGTCCCTCGCTCAAGAACCCCATCAATCCAAGAAGCACACTGCGTCACCCTCCAGAACATCACCCCAAAGGAGCCCATGTCCTACTGACAGCTCGGTGGATTCAGAGCCACATGCCAGTATTTCCTCCACCAGTTGTCCCTTTTGTTCATTTGGGTGCGCCGACACACAACCTCTCTCTCCAAAATCCAAGGCTTTTCACAAATGCATGGAAGAGTACTGAGCTTTCCAGGTCATTTCAACAGTGGTTTTGACTCTTTCTTGGCTCACAGACCCCATGGAGTAGGTAATGGAAACCAAAATACATGCCTGCACAGTATTTCACATACATTTTCTTCAGTTCAGAGGCCAGGAGAGTTAAGTACCTTGTCTAGCACCACTCCAGAACTGAGGTCTCTGGCGTTCTCTGCTGCTTTCTGGATGGGAAGTCTTTTCCAGTGCAGCTATTTCTGTGTGATGGTGCAATCCCCCGAGCCCAGCCTAGGTGGGCACACAGGAAGTGGTACAGAGGTACAATGACTCTATCTAACAGCTTGGCCAACCCTGGAATTGCTCTGTGATGGAGCCCTTAGGTTAGCTTTTATTTGCTTTTAATTAACAAACAAGATTTGCATATAGTTATTATGCAATACAACATGTGTTTTCAAATACATATACATCATAGAATGGCTAAATCAGGCTAATTAACGCACACACAGTACCTCATATACATTTTTCGCCTGTGGTAAGAACAATTAAAATCTAACCTTCACAATCTTCAAGAATATACAGTTACTAACTGTAGCCAAAGGTCTCTTGAGCTTCTTCCTAGCTGAAATTCTGTATCTTTCAGTCAACACCTCCCAGCTCACTTGCCCATTCCAAGCTCTCAGTAACCACTATTTTACTCTGCTTCTATGAATTCAACTTTTCTAGACCACATAAAAGTGAGATCATGTGATACTTGTGTTTCTGTGATGCGTTTACTTCACTTAACATAGTGACCTCCAGGGTTACCCAGGTTGCGAATGACAGAATTTCCTTCTGTCTAAAAAAAGCTGAGTAGTATATGCACATATTTTCATTGATTGGTTAATGAACACTTAGGTTGATTCCATACCGTGACTATTATGAATAATGCTACAATGAACATGGGGGTTCGAGATGACTTCACTTCCTATGAATATACACCCAGCAGTGAGATCGCTAAATTATACAGTACTTCTATTTTCAATTTTTGAGGAACCTCCATACTGTTTTCCATAATGCCTCAAAAAGTAATGGCTATACTAATTTACATTCCCACCGTCAGCATGCAAGTGTTCCCTTCTCCACATCTTAGTCAATACTTAAGCTTTTCATGTGGTATTTGAACAGCTGTTTCTCGCTGCTAACCTACCTTTCCAACACAGTGAAGAACACATTACCATGGCCCTAGGGGTCACGTGACTACGGGTTAGGAGCTTTGCCCTCCCAGGTCACACTCCTCATGCCTTCTGGAGCTCCCCGCCTGGATACAGAAGGAAGGACCCCTGCTTTCCGTATCACTGCTGAGGCATGGCTCGGCAGGGCCCCAGTCTCTGGTCGTCAGGCCCCTCAGTCAAGCTGCTTTGCTCCTGAGGATGCTCACCAGGGTGATTCTCAGTGTAACTACTCGCACGCTCAGCCCTGGTAACTGTTGCTCAGGCGCAAGGCTCTGGGTTTCAGCACCTGCCTCTCCCTCCCCGCCGCCATCTATATTCCTACCTTGTATGGTTCTTATAAATGCTCCCGTATATCTGTCATTACACAATTTCTGCAGACTGTTTCTTTAGCGTCTAGCAGTCTAGTCCCTACAGGACTCTGGGATCAGGTGACTGCTTTCTTCCCTGTGGAATCCCAGTGCCCTGCCACAGTGGCTTAGAGAGCCGCTGAACAAGTGGGTGGTACGTTAGCAGACAGCTGTGGGGACCCCAGTTAGGCCATTATGAACAAACACAATGCAAAGTTCTCTTCAGCAGGTGAAGATCCGAGGTGTGGGAGAGTTCATTACGTTAGCTGTCAAAAGTCACCAACAGCAGCCGCCAGAGAGCTCCACAAAACCAACCTCAAAGAAAGCAGAGACCCTTTCAAGTCCCGCGGCTTAATGTGCACCCACAGAACCCCTGTGTCTGCTCCAGGAGCAGCTCGATGCCCTGAGAAGCAAGAGCCTTCCAAGGAAGTATACCGCATTAACGTGCCAGTTTAAACCAGGGCTTTTAATGAACTAATTAATTCTGCAAAACACGAGTACAGAGATGTGTGCTACCAAGCTGGGATTACAATACCAAAATGATAACGACACAGAGTGTGGAAGACATTTCTAAAGATATCGATTTTGTAAAACATGAATTTTCTACTCTACACGTTAAGCTACATGGCACACTATTTGCTATTAAGGCCTTAAAATAATTTATTGGACAGATGGCTTAGTTCTCTAAAGTCTGACCCTCCTCAAAAGAAAAAAACCCACAACAAGTCTGGCCCCCAGCCAGTGATCTGCTGTTAATGTGATGCTTTTGGCTCCAGCTGGATTTAAATAGCACTCACCCCACAGTGTGTGAGATACATGCTGTTCGCTTTCCCCACCCGTACCCGGTCTGACAGTCAGGGCTGATGGATTCATGAAGCACTTCGCAGGGAAAGGGCAGGGCCCAGTGGTCATCACGGGGGAAGCACCTGTGCGATCTGAGAGAGACTGCAGATCCCACTTTGCACCTGTCCACGGCACCGAGGCTGTGAAGCCCTGTCAGTGGTGAGAACAGATGGGGCTTGTTTAATCACTACTTGAGAAGGGGCCCGACTGAACCTACAACCCCCCATCTCAAGTGTGGGAGGGAGACGGGAGACACAGGTCAGACTCACTCATGTCCAGGATTTGTAAAATGTTTGCATCATGGCTGTGAAAGATTCTGGTCATTTCCACAAGAAAATGAAAAGTACTTTCTAAACTATGTGTCAAAAAGCAAGCCTGGACGTTCTGCAGACAGAAACACAAACTCTCACTCAGGCTTTACGCCATCTCTTGCCGTACTCCCTCCTCATCCCCACCTGACTGGCTACCCACTCACTGCTGTTCCCCTTCGAGACTCCTCGAGACTCTCACCTGGACGGGCTGGGTGGGCAGGATGCAGGAGGGGCCTCCCAGGAGGAGGAGGGGACGGGACCCTCTCGCCTGTAGGTCTTGAATGTGAGAATGTGCTATCTGAACACATTGGGACTGCCTAGCCAGCAAAGCAAGCACCCCTCGACCTCCCCAAGTTGATTAAATGCACAGAGACCCACCACGCACCCAGATGGATGAACAACCTGCCTGCCTTCCACTGTCCAGCAGCCCGAATTCACAGCCATGTTGTGGACTAGAACAGGAGGCAGATACAGCACAAAATAGGCTTCTTCTAACGCACTCCTCCTCTTGCATCTACTAGTAAGTATTACCGAGGGCCCAAAACCCCCAGCCAACAGTCAGCATGTTCTAGGAGTGACAGAAGGACCGAGGACTGAAGGTGGCCCCAGGAGAAGTGAGCCTGCGCTTCTGTGGAACGGCTGAGCAAGAGGACAGCCAGGCTGCAGATCCAAAAACTTTCACATCTCTCACTTTGTTTACTCGCTCATCAACCCTGGGAAATTAGCAAGGTATGTCTAAAACTCCCATGTTGTGAATGACAGGAAGAAGGAGATTCTGTGACCTGCCATAGGGGACAGCACTTACCCAAGCTGCACCCAGAACCGTGCCTGGGGATTCCCGCTCCAGGGTTGTCTTCATGCCACAGTGCTTTCAATAGGTCTGCGAGGATCCCACAGATTAAACAGGAGATTTCATTTTTGTCATTCTCCAGACTAAAAATCTGGGAAAGTTTTTAGTGTGATAGTAACAAAATGAAATCAACTGATGATGTTGTTCTCATTTCCAGTTGCTCTGGAGCTATCCACTCAGCGCCTAAGTGGGCCTGGGAACTCGATGCCTACAGGGGTCTCTGTCCTCCGCAGGCTTCAGCTCACATGCATAGGACAGCGAAGGCCAATTTCCTTACGTTCTCCTGCTGGGGTTTTGATTTTGTGATTCTCAATTTGCACGCATAGTTGGTAGGCGACAGGAAGGGGTGAAACAGTGCGTGTTTGCTTTGCATTTTATTTTGTATTAATAACTAAAAGGCACATGTTTTTCTGTGCTTACATTACAAATTTATGCAGGTATCTTGTGGTCCCAGTTTTCCTGAAACATTTAAACCATTATGTATGAAGATGGGGAAAGAATTATAATTTCATTCTCTTCAAGCCCTTGCATGCTTTAGATAGAGGAAAAACCTCCAAATAACAAAAATACCCATGCTGAACTTTCCTGAAGCATCAATCAATGGTGGCTATGAAACTGGTCATCTCGGTGGGATCCAGTGAGATGGCACTCAGAACTCAGCTGGGCAGGGCATTGGAACAGGGCAGCTCGCCTAAGAGGAGGCCGCCCTGGCTCCTGGCACGAACCAGGCAGCTGGCTGGGCACGTGATGCGCGCCTTCCCCAGCCCAGCAGCTTCCGTCCCGTCCACTGAGGACGGGTGTGTGTGCAGGCTGGCCTGCTCCTAGGTGTTCCTCTCGGCAGTGTGTGGAGACGGCGGCCCTTCCAGTAACACAGTATGCTGCACACACAGGAGACTTCATTTTTAATGTCGCTGAGAATGTACGTGGTAGGTTTCACAAAGAGAAACGATCAGAGTCCCCAACATATAATCTGTGCTGGTCATAACAATACATTAAACAAATGCATACTAGTAGTCAGAAATGGTCAATACATTTCAGGAAACTGCAAAACCCCTCCTGGGACAAGCACTTTGTCCGTGTGACAGTAATTCCATTTTATTTCCACTCATCAGACAGGCGATTCCTCGAAGGGAGTGTGTGGGGCTGCACCTCGAGTCTCACAGTGATGCTGCACATAGTACACACTCAATAAACATCTGGTGAAACAGTGATTTAAGCAGCTGAATTAAGACAAAATAAGGAACAGAGTAAAAAGAACATGCTTTGTAGTTGTTTCTTCCATAACAAGTGAAAAATTATAAAGCAGAAAATGTCATCCAACAGAGCTGATGGACACAGAGCTTTCACTCGCCTCCCCTTCTTGACAGCACAAGTGCAGGGCGGCTGTGTTATGAGGAGACAGAGGTGGGGAGGACGGGAAGCAATCAGACAAACACAGACGGTCCTGGGCAAGTCGCCCAGCTGCGGCTTCAGACCTGCTCCTGGGCTGGTCCCCTCAGGCCTCCAAGGCCCCAGAGGAAACCATCTAGTGCAGCCGTCCCTCGTCCTTCGCATGCTCTGGGGACAGAGCACTCGGCGCTCGCCAGGGGGAGAGCTCCTGGGAGGAGGTTCACCGCCCTGGCCCCTAGCATGCAGCCCGCAGACAGGCAGTCAACAAGCCCTGTGTGCAGACGGTAAAATCACACACGGCGTAACAGAGCCTGAGGCTGGGGTTGGGGAATCCCAGGAACCTGGACGATGGATTTAGCCTCTCCGTGGCGCTCGGGCTTCCCTGTCTACAAAGAGCCCCGACACCATTACCCGCGTCCTCCCCGCAGTCTCTCGGTGCACACAGCGGTGCTGCTCCTCTGCGGGAGGAGGAGGCGAGGGATGGCTGCCGGAGCCCAGATGAATACGAAGCGCCAGCACGTCAATCACGCTACCAAAACCTGCTGAAAACACGCACGGAAAGCAGGATTCCTGCTCATTTTTAATACATTGCTCCATTTCTGATAGTAAGGAGAAGGAAATTTTCACAATTTTTGCAAGAAGGTCGGCAGGAGGTAGGCAGGTCCGACCTCTGGACAGGACCTGCGCCCAGCGCCTTCCGTGTCCCTGCTCCCTCCTGTGCAGTGAGCACTCACCGTGGGCAGCACCCAAGGGAGCCAGGCCTAGGCATGCAGGGCTGGTGGCAGCACAGGTGAAGGGCACAAGGACCACCGGCGCAGGCACAGTGACCAGCTGTGGGAGGGCGGCAGCAGGCTACACTGGTGGTCAGCGTTTCTCCAACCCACCCCCGCCTGACCACAGGCCCTGGCTTCTGGCGCTGGCCTGGCCAGAGGGAGGCGCTGACAGGCCCTGGGGCAGGAGGAAGGGAGGTCCGGGCTCCCGGGGAAGGTGGGTGAAGGGTCCCCCGGCCTGCCCTGGCCCTGCCCCAGCCGCACTGCTAGGCACAGTCCCTTTACTGAAGCCTCCTCAATCTCCTACCAGGACAACGAAAGGTCCTCAGCAAGAACAATGCATGACACAGAGACCAACACTGATGCCATGTGCTAGAGTGAGAAATACGGTGACTGGGAGTATGTTTAAATCAAGGAAGGTAATCGTGCCATGAATACTGCGTTCTCTACTGGTAATGAAACAACTCTACATAGAGTCTGCTTACTTAATTGAATGAACAGTGGTTGTGTCACAATTTTTTTCCTGGAGTGTTTTAACTGTGGCTGTGGCTGGTTTTGAAATTCGTGTCATTCAAACAGAAAAATGGAATCATATGAGAGGATCTGCCTCACTGAGAAATAAATAGCCAGCCCAGGCTGGTTTTCCTCCCTCCTTTCTTGTTTCCTCTTTCTGTTCTTGTCAGTTGCAGGACTGAGCCCAAGGCCTGTGTGCATGCTAAGCTACACCCCCGGCCCGGCCCTTTTCTGTCTGATTCGGAGGGAGTTGGGGTCTCGCTCTGTTGCTCATGTTGGGCCTGAACTCCTTGGCTCCAGCAGGCCTCCCGCCTCAGCCTCCCTCCTCCCCTCCTCCTTGGTGTCTTGACACCTCCAAGCTGTAAACTCAAAGTAGTCCCTCTCAGACCACTGCCAAGTGACAGTTTGTTTTCCCCTCTAAGTTAACTCCTATTTGCCCCAGGCTAACAATTTTCAAAATGTGACACACACTCACAAAGTAGTACAAGAGGTAGTTTTAGGTGATACGTGGTTGGATATTTTTTCATTTCAATATATGTGTATATAGAAAAATAGATAACTGGCAAATAAAATGCATTATTTCATACATATTATTGCTCGACTATGCCACTAGAGAGGCTTAGTTTGTAAAGTGAATTTATTTGAAGAAAAATATTATGCAAATAACAGAATAGCTGATCAAAGGTTATGACAAAAATCCTACAGGCAGCTTGTGGATGAGTTGAGGAACACTCTTTTAAAGGAAGGCAGGTAATTAAACAGCTTGCTTTTGAAAGAATTTTGCCTATATTCGTAAATGGTATTTTTGCTTCTTCTAAATAAATCTTCATTTTTATATCTTTAAGAAAAGCGTCCATCGGTCCACTTGGAGGAACTGCAGGAGGAGACACGGATAAGCACAGGTGTGGGGTGTTAGGGCAGCGGTGCCAGCAGCGACGGCTAATTGATGACTACGGGCCAAGTGACTGCGCGAGCGCGGTCTGGGAAGCACGCTGTGTGCACACCAGGAGCTCGCCTAACGGAGAATCTGGCGGCTCCGGCATGGTCCACTGCGTGTGTGGCTGCCGGTTCCAAAGCTCCTCTTGCCACTTTCAAAGGAGCTAAAAACGGTGTTGGGACGTATTTCTCGCAATGCAGCCGAATGTGGGTTCTGTGAGACTCAGGAAGAGCAGACTGGCAGCGCCCTGGACAAACTCAGAGGGCGCCCTGACAGGTCACAGGTGGCTCACCACACCATGAATGGACAACATTTACCATGGTGCTCCAAGCTCAGGAATCTTGAGGCTGGCTTTCTGATCCTCACACGAATGCCTTTCTACTGTGTATCCGAGAAGAAATAGGAGCAGCTAGATTGGCCCTCTGCTGACCCACGCCACCGCTGCCCCTCTGAGCCTCACCTACTTGTTCCCTGTGGAACCCCACTGCAGTGAAACTCCTGCCCAGGGAAAGGGGCAGAAGGACTCCAGGGGACCGAAGCGAGGAAGGTCACAAGAATGACTACAAAGAACAAAGCTTGGAAGGGTGATTTTCCCCAAGAGATAAAGCAACCCTAAATATGTATGCCTACAACACTAACATGCCTCTCTTGGTAACTCGCAGCACAAGTAGACAGACAGAATACAGAAGATGTGAGCGGTTTTGGCCTAAATGATGTATTCTCACACCCCACGCAGAACACACATTCGCAAGGGCATACTTGCTTATCCACACAGACCACAGGTGGTCTTAAACAAACCCCAGAATCATGCAGAACACGTTCTCTGGCCACAAGTAAAGCTAAAAATCAGCAACAAAAACATATTAGGAAACTTTTCCCCCAGATATTTAGAATATCAGCAACATACCTCCTCTACATAACTCCTAAGTCAAAAAAGAAACCACAAGGGACATTAGAAAACATCTTGAACTAAATGAAAATGAGAATATATCAAAATTTGTGAGATGCAAGTGAAGTCATGCTTAAGAGGGGAATTTATAGCTTTAAAAAGTTTATAGAAGGAAAGAAGCCTTAAGACCAAATATCTAAACTTCCATTTTAAGAGAAAAAGAGCAAACTCAAGCAGAATAATAACAATAATGTATGTAAGTCAATGGAATAGAAAATAGATAAAAAAAATAGAGAAAATTATTGAAACCAAGAGCATGCTACTGAAATAAAATCAATATAACTGAGAAATCACTGGCTAGATTGAACAAGGGAGAACAAAACCAATTTATTAATATCATGAACGAATGTAGGGACATCATTCAGGTTCTAGAGACATTACGAGGATAATATGAAAAACTGTATGCCAATAAATTTGACAACTAAGATGAACTGGACAGCTCTGAATGATATAAATTACATAACTGATGTATAAAGAAATAAAAATCTAAATAATCTTACGTCTATTTTTTTAAAAAATGAGTTTGTCATCAAAAACTTCCCACAAATGAAACTCCAAGCCTATATGGACTCATCAGTTACTTCTATTGAACATTTAGGGAAGAAAAAACATCAGTCTTACAGAAATTCAGAAAACAGGGAGACAAAACATTTTACTTTTAATGGGGCACACATTACCCTGTTACTAAAACTACACAAAGGTATTACAAATGAAATTCCTCATGAACAATACAAAATTCCTTAATGAAATAATAGCAGATAGCACCCTAATATGTAAAAAGCACCATACACCACGTGGTGGGAGCTGTGGCTCCATGTAGCATGCTTGTTTAGCATACACAGGCCCTGTGTTTGATCTCCAGCACTGCAAAAACAAGCCCCAAAGCCAACAAAGAACCAAGCTGTGGTGCACCACCCAAGGGAACATTGTGGACGCTTAGCAGGAAGGCTGCAAGTCACACCATGGGTGGACTCTGAGGACATTAGGCTAAGAGCAATAAGCTGGACACTGAACGACTACACTGAGACGGAGAGCAGAAGATGGGAGAAGAATGGGAAATTACAGCTCAATGGGTGCGTGTAGCGTTTCCATCCTGCAGGATGAAGTGTTCTCAAGATGGATGGTGGTGATGGATGCACAACAATGTGAATGTGCTGAATGCCACTGAACTCCATGCTTAAAATCACAGGATTACCTTGATGGGTAAAAAAACTTCTGACAAACTTCCAGTACCCAATTTGTGATTGAAACAAACAACCCTCAGCAGACTGGGAGCTCTGGGAGCAGCAGATCTGAAAAGATACTTCACAAAGGACGGTGTGCCAAACCGCAGGCAAGCGAGCACCTGGCCCTCCGTCATGGGAGGAAAGTGCAGAATGCACCAGGATGATTAAAATGACAAAGACTGACAACACTGCAAGGCGATGAGGGTGCCCAGGAAGCGGGAATCACACGCACTGGTGGTGGAGTGTAGAATGCCACACCTCTTTGGAAGGTGGCTGGGAGGTTTCCTATAAAGATAAATATATACACACAAAATGTGATTCAGCAGTACTACTACCACTAGGTATTTTCCCAGGAAAACAACATCTTATGTTTACACAAACATGTACATAGATGCTTCTTAATACTCCCAACCCAGAAACAACCCACATGTCTAGGGCAGCTGCACAGATAAAACGCACCGTGGTATAGCCAAAGACTGGACTATTGCTCTGCAATGAAAAAGAACAACCAGCACATGAACAATTTGGATCAGTCTTGAAGACCTATGCTGACCAAGAGAAGCCAGGCACAAGACATGCTTCCACACAGAGTACATGAAACTCTCAAAAGACACCGCCAGTGTACAGCAGCAGGGAGCAGAGCAGGATGGGGCAGGTGGCTGGGAAGGCACATGAGGAAAACTCTAAAGTGATGAAATATGAAATACTCAATCTTGTTTGGGGTGATGTTTGCACAGACGTATACATTTTTCGAAATGCACCACTGTGCACATTCAGTAGCATAAAACACACAAAGCCGGGCCCAACAGTGTGTACCTGTAACCCCAGCACTCTAAGAGGCTGAGGTAGGAGTATGGCAAGTTGGAACCTAGCCTGGGCAACTTAGAGAGACCCCATCTCACAATAAAAAATAAATAAAAAAATTTAAAAAAGGGCCAGAGTGTAGCTTAGTGCAAAGACCTTGGGTTCAATCCCCAGCACAAACAAAACAAAACTCACAAAAACACATATACATAAACGAGTGCATGTTGTTTAAACTACACCTCAAAAAAGTTGATTTAAAAATGCGTGGAGCCATGTGTTGAATTCTGAATTCTTTGCAGTGGTCTGCACCTGTGATGGTTCTGCTAAGAGCTGCTGAGATGGGACAGGAGCCAGGACGCAGCCCTCTGAGGCATCAGGCGACGAGAAACCCCCTTTCCGCTCTCCAGGCTGCTCTAGGGATGGGCCCGTGCGCGGCCCCCAGCTTGAAGGAGGCCAGCGTGGCAGCGGGCTTGCGCCTGCCCAATCACAATCCTGTAGGCTTGGGCGCAGTGCTTTGGCTAGTCCCCTGCGCGAGAGTGCCCCACCACTGCCTGCAGCAGAACTTCAGAGGAAACCGTGCTCTGGGAGGCCCGCGAGGTCTTCGGGTTGCCCACATGAACGATGCAGAGCTCTGCGTGCATCTGCACCCAGACGACACTTTCTGCTATGTCTAGGCCTGCATGTTACTGCTCAGGGAAGACCTTTTCCTCAAAGCAATATCTGAATGAAAATCCTTTCCACGTTGAGAGGGAGCAACAAAAAAACCAGAAGGCAGCACTGCGGATCATGCCAGCCAGGCGTCCAGCTGCCAGGGCCCAAGCCCAGCTCTACTACACAAAGCAAGGGACCGGCTTCCACAAGCATCTTGGAGTAAGAACGGCAGCAGGACCTTTCGGAGGCTGGTTTTGAAGATTTAAAATAAGATAAAGTAAGGAGCGTAAACATTTCCTATTATCACATGAGGAGGGGGAGGGAGGGACCGAGAATATGATGGGCTATCCAATAAGTGAGTGCCTTATATCACCCAGCACCCCAGTAGGTGGTGGGGTCCTTCTGCCCCTCCTTCCTCTACCACGTCTCCTGAACCCACAACACGCAGGCCGGCACGTTTTTGCTGAGAAAATCCTGGTGTTGCTGTGGAAATACCCAGGTTCTGTCCTGGCTTTCCATGTGCACCGTCACCGCGGGCAGGTCATCCGGGCTCTCACCTCCTATCCGCTGGACCAGATGATCACTAAGAGTCCTTTTAGCTCCAGTAAGTGAACACACATTTCCTAAGGGCTTACCACACGAACACAGAAGCAGTTACACAGTTCTAAAGACAGTCCATCTTTGCATGGTCCATATGGTAATTATTCTAGAAAATTCAATTAATCATAATACACCAGTCCTTCACCTTTGGGAACTGCAATCTATTATACTTGATGGATTTTAGTAAAATCTATCAGTATTTGTAAGAGCAGAATTACTCCAAGTACGGTTCTGGGGCAAGACACACTGCTGCTGCCATTATTGGGGAGGGAGGGAGTCTGAAGAAGCTTGTCCCTGGAAAGAATGAGGGTGACCAGGTCTGAGGGCTCACAACAAGCATGGTAACAAGAACTCCAGGAGACAGAAGTTTTGCCATCAAGGAAATTTACAGGAAGGACTCTGTCCACTGGAGCTCACAAATGAACACTCACTATAGTTGAGCAGGCTGCCCTAATGTGTGTGAGTGGGCCATGCCGAAGGCCCGTGTAACTGAAGAACACACACCTGATATGCCTTTCATTGGGGACCTCAGAATAGAACAGATAAATACAATTATTTACTTACATGTCAACAACTCTGGAAATGGAAGCGAGGAGCTGAAGCATCCAGGTCCCTGACTTCTTACATTTCAGACACCCGCTCTTATAAATAGAAGATCTGCTAAGCTAACAGATGCAGGCTAGCGCAGGCTCAGTTTTGTCGTATCAATCATCTCATCAACCACTCTGAGCAGCGCCATATGCACCTGCTCCGTCAGGGCTGCAGCCGGGCTCCAACCCGTGAAATGCTGCGTGTGCACACATGTGTGCACGTGGGATACTCCAGTGGGCACAGCAGACTGTTTGAGAGGACGCGACCCAGTGCATGGGAAGGAGCAGAGTCACTCCCCTCTCAGGCCCACAGTGTCCTGACAAGGACTGCGGTGACTCACGCTGTGAATGAGTCAAAGCAACGGTGTTCACCGCAACTGCCTGGAACTGTGTTAACATGGACGGTCGTGGGAAAAATGAGAGATAATCACTCCACGCTGGAAGAACAGCAGCAGCGGGGAGGAGGCTGATAATAAAGGGATGACAGATGGGAGGGTACGTACAGAAGCTCAAGCAGGAATCCTGCGGGAAACCAGGTGTACAGAGCCTCCACAGGCAGGGCAGAGAGGCCACCTACCAAAAGACCAGAGAGGCTCAGCTACTCCGAAAACATGCAAATGCGAGGCGCTGAGGGAAGACAGATCAATTCTTCTCGGTCGATGAGAATAATAAGAGATAGTGACAGTAGGGAATGCGGAGGTTAAATATTAGTCAAAACTTTACAATTGGAAGGATGCTGCCAGGAGGAGCAAGGAAATGACGACCGTAGAGGCATTTGGGGTTAAGATTTGACACCTGCCTAATTAGGAACGGCATTATTCCTGCCATAGTTCAAGGGAATGGGGGAAATGTGCCGTTAGGGAGGTCTCTTCCCGTCTACATGGATACAAAATGAGGAGGTTAGACTCCTGCTGACCAACATTTTTAACCTTCTAGAATAAATGAGGTTTTGTCCACTGGTCCAAACTCTTGACATTTAGACCATCACATGCCTGTTAAAATGCCCAACATCGGGCAGTGGCAGCAGGCAGGAAGTCAACACAATGGTGACCTGTTTCTGGGAAAAGAAACGTGAGGCTGTCCGGGCGGTGGCTCCTAGGAACCCCATTTCTTCCCTGCCTGAATCGCTCCCTGATAGTTTTCAGCCCCAATGAGGCCTTAATTCAAAGGTTTCTTTCTTTGTTCAGTTCAAAACAGGCAGCATATTACTTGTCGTTAAACAATGCGAAGCATTTACGCTTGATTAGCATGACTCAGAAACTTCTCATCATTTTCACCGAGGTTCTGAGGGCCTGCTGACAGCTCTGGGAAACAGGGCTGCTTTCAGATTTGCACTGTAAATAATGATCGACCACTGGCCTCTGTGCTTCAAGGCCTAATGAAGGCAGCGGGGTACACAACAGAGCTTTTGCTTTCATTAGGCAGCTAGGGACTCTCACATTGGGGGCTCTGCCTTCCGCAGCCCCTTCCCACCTAAGACAGCAGAGGGCTGCACGTCCACTGGGACCCGACGCACACTCAGGCCAGAGGGCCTTCTCCGAAGGGTGACAACATGTGCTGTGCCACTTTCTCCATGAAACGTGAAGCACGCTTGGAAATACATTCCAAGAGCTGACAGATGCAAGAATTATAATAATAGTCTCCAAAGGAATAACATAATTCTCGAGCTGGAAGGCAACTGACAGAATCCCCAGCCCAAAGGAGAGGCCAGGTGACTGTGTGGAGCCTTCTAGCTGGCTGGAGGCAAGGCGGGGATCAGAACTCAAACCCCTCTAAAGAGATCTCCACATATGCCAGCCCAAGACACAAACCTGTACAACGTGGCTACCAGTAAGCATTATATGTGAATAAACTCTTTGAAGAGACAGACTTAAGATCCTCTTACAGCCACATGTAAACAAGTTTCCATTACAATTTTTCCACTTTGCTTCCCCAATGATAAATTCTCATCATAGTTTAGATGTCACTGCAATTACACCACAAGGTTTTGAGAAATCCTAGTCTATTTTCAAGCATATCCTCTGGAGAAATTCTGAGTCTGTGTTTAAAGTCTACATTTGGACATGCACGAATCAATCCAGGCAGGGTGCTAGACCATGCTCAATAATACCTGCTTTGGTATTTTCCGGAAGAACTCTGGAATAAAACAGTGAACCTGTTAAATGCCTTTTTCTAAAGACTCTCAGCATTCTTTCCTTCAATGAAGAGGAAAAGCTGGATGAAGTTCAGAGTCAGACGATTCACTTTATCTGGATTTCAAGTAACCGGCTAATGATTTTCATTCTGCAGATGTGGATGACATTTCAGCATTGATTTGAACGTACTTGATTCATCTATTTTGGTGTACAAGAAAGTTTCTGATCCAAAAATAAAACTTCAAAAAGCCGAACATGTATTTCTAAAACCTGTGCCTCAATGACCAGTAAAATATTGAAGCATAATGTTCAACTAAACCATTTCCAAGCCGTATATCACTTTCTGTTTGGGTCCTACCCAACTGTTTCAAAGTTCATTTTTACAGTGTTCAGGGATAATAGCAACCGTATCATTCACAGAAACCATGGCCAGTCAATTTCTACAGAGAGTAAATGGAATTCTTCCAAACAGATTAAGTTTTAGCGCAGAGAACAAAGACCCCCTGAGGTTAGTATTTCTGAAACAAAATGGCCAGAAATTAAGTTCAGATAATTTCAAGGGATCTTTTTCATGTGTGACTGGCTCAAAATGGGAGGCCAACTATCTTAAACATGAAATTGTTTAAAGCCCCAGGAAGCAGCAAGCAGAAAAAGATTCCTACATCCTGGCAGAAGAATTTAAGATACCAAAGGCTGTCAGGAGCAAGACTCAATCCCCACTGCCTCCCTTCCTGTCCACCTTGGCTGGAGAATGTGCACTCTCATTAGTAGAGCATTCAGATTCCTCCTGCCGGGCTCTCTGGATGCCTACGTTTAATTTTCTCTATCCTAACGAGTGCCTTTTTAAAATGAAGACAGAATTGCATTTATTTCTAACAAGAAAACAATTTAATTTTTTTGTTAATGTTGTGAGCACCAACTCGAGCCCTGTGCTTTATATTTATAGGCTTCCCCTGTCTCTTCTCTTGTTATATAAGTACCGGCTCCTGGCTGTTGTTAGTATGTGTGCTGCATGTTTCCAAACGCGTTACCCTGACAACCCAGGGAAAATGGGCTTTGTGAGAGGGTCTCTGACAGTCTGGGAAACTGACGGCAGCAATTTCAGTTAGGCCTGCTATCATATTTCTTGGTTCTTGACTGTGTTCCAATTTGTTACGGGGGTCAAAAAATGGATAGAGAATAAGTGAGCGTGCCCTCGTATGATGTGGAATACCCAGCAGCATACTGAGCGGATGCAAGGATGATGGAGGGGCAGTGTGGATGCCGAAAGGGTTACAGCGTGGGCCTTGGTGACCCTGGACACAGAGTGACATGCTCAGCCTTGGTTTTCTCATCTATAATTTGGAGACTACAGTCGCACCTAGCTCAGACGGGTGCCACCCCTCGTGTGGCAGCCGCTTTTGGAGGTGACGCGACTGCAAAGTAGGATCCAGGTGCATCGCTTCTGTAGCCCATACCTTCAATACCAAGAGGGTCGATGATGGTTTCACCCACGGGGGCAAATTGCTATGGCCCACAAACCCAAAACCTGAGTCTTTCAATGACATGAGAACAAGCGGCGGCAGCAGAGAGGGTGGTATGGACGTGTGGTATTGATGCCTAACCCCCACCCAACTCTCTTATTTAAACCTTGAAGCAAGGACGTGCAATTCTTATAAGATGGTGGTCTGTTTAGAAAGTGGAAAGCATAATGTTTAAGCACAAGGGATCAAATTGGTCTGTTTGATGGAGTCCTTTTCGATACAAGGACATGTTACCCATATTTCAAGCTTTCCCATGGCACTATGCTAATGCATGTTCAATGTTACATCTAAAATCCCACAACCCTTCAAGCAATTCCATACCCGGTTCTTATTTTAAACTCTTATTTACATGCCTACATCTTTTGCAACAAAGACTTCTAAAAAGTGAAAATGTAGAAACGTACCTGTATCATGTATGCATTCTGACTTCTGTTTATTTGGAGCTGCAGCATTTGCAGGCATTTTTCACTTAAGTCAAAAAAGGTCTGGGAAGGTGAAAAAGTTCAGATCCCTTAATCTTTTCTTCTGAAAATAAATTATTCATGAAGCTTTCTCCCTCATTCCCAAATGGTTGGGTTTAAACAATTGCTTAAAGTGCTGTTTTTAACTGAAGAACACATTATTCATAAAGCCTCCAGCCCAGGAAACAGTTGCTAACTGGTCATTTTCATCTGATCAATGGCCTCGCAGAGTTCAAATGCACCGCGGTGGAGCTGGGGCCAGCTGGGGCCAGCGGCACTAAGCGCCTGCTTCTCATATGCAAAGCCACGTGGTTAATGGTCATTTTAGGGTCCACACTCTGCCCTGACATCTGTGAGAGTGTGGCTTAGCCACCCTGATCTGAGATGATTTGGGGGTACTAAGCACAGCAGGAACCTTCCTGTAACAGGTTAATGGATCAATTTATTTATTTCAAATTTGTTCTTTTCCAGTTGAAAAACCACTAAAGACTTTCCAAGCAATCAGCTCAATAACCGCAAGGCAAGGCAGCCTGCTGATCTGCTGATGGTGGCCTTTGCCTGTCACTGATGGCACAGTGGTGGCAGAGCAGCAAAGCCAGGCAAGATGCAGAGCCTGGCTCCATCTAGGCAGCTACGAAATCTTGGGCTACCCTTGTTCAAAGGTATCATCTTCCTTCTTCCTATACACAAACCCAACGTTAAGAAACAAATAGGTGTTCCCTTTGGCCACTCCCATTTGTCCACAACTGTTATTTCAACCTTCCCCATGTCACCAAAAGACTTGCACCATTACCACCACCCGCTGGACCTCCCTTTTTAGATTACCACCTTTCAGAGTACAGTTGTGCTAGAAACAAGCCTCAGTGCCGACAGCCACGCGCCAGCAGGACAGCAGGGCTGGCTGAGTGGGGGCTGAGTGCTCCTTGGTGACCACAGGCACCCCAGGAGGACAGCCCTGAGATGGAGAGTGCATTCCTACAAACGGTCCCCGAACTCAAGGTTTTGGGGACCAAGCACGAGGAAGTTTTGTTCTGCCGAATTTCAGGCTACCTTCGACACAGCTGAAAATTTAATGTAAAGAAGGAGGAATTTAAAATTTCTTTATTTAGGATCCATTTTGCTCCTCAAATATCAGTTCTAATGAAATGGCTGAAGTGGGAACTCTGGATGCTTTCTGTCAGTCCCTGTTCTGATGCTGTGCAATGTGGTGCAGTGGACAGGCACACTGACTCCCCAGGTTCGCATCCCTGCTCTGACAGGATGTGAGTACACATGCCACTGTGGCCTCGTCACACGACCCCCATGCCCCAGTGTCCCCATCTGCACGGGGACCTTGTGAAGGTGGAATGGCCTAGTAAGCACGGAGCACTCAGACTCCGGCACCAGGAAGAGCTCTCTGGACTCTCACTAGCACTGTGACCAGCTTCGCGCTGCATGAGCCAAGCCGGGGTCACTGTGTAACTTTCTCGCTCTCACTTTCTTCATCTGTAAAACAGGAGTAATATTTTCTTCTCAGCATGGCTAAATAACAATGCATATAAAGTGCTTTAGCACATAATATGTGCTTAATATGCAGGAGCTATCATTATTATATTAGTAACTGAATACTTTCTCACATGGTTCTTTTCTCTGTGCAAGAATCTTTGTGACTGAATAAACAATATGCCATGAGCTTATTCCAAATACAAACCCTGGGCCGTTCCAATTTGTGGGTGTTAATTCAAAATTTTCCAAAATGCATCACACTATTTTCAGAATTGTATTTCCCCAAGAAATCTCTCTTAAAATGTATCCCCTATGACACCACCACTGTGAATCAGAGAAAAAAAATGCTCAATGGCTACCTGCAAATGGATGAATGTAAAATTAAATCGAAGTGTATGTTTTTTAAGGTATTACTTTTGCTTTCATTATTGGGTTGACTTTATAGCAGAGATTCCAACTCAGAAAATACCTCTGTCTCATGACTCTTACATTTGAGGGCTAGAACTTGTCTTAAGAGGTATTTATGCTTACAAGAATCCTAGTACTGACAGCCAAGTGGGACCTGGCCTCTTCACTTCACTGATGCGAGGAGACCTAGCAAGTTACTAAGGCTGAGACAGGCCAGCACTCGCTCTGTTTTTGGCTCTAGGCCCACTTTTATCCCCAGGCTCCCTGATGTAAGTGCTGTGTTTTTGTATGCAGCTGTTATGGCTTCTATCTGGGGGATCCTCGAAGCCTCTGTGGTCACGTGGCTTTTCAGAGGTAGCTGGATCTAGAGTGTGTGATGCTGGGATTAAGTGTGTGTGATTAATAGATTAGTACACTGATTGGTTTGGCATAGTTCTGGGGAAGATTAAGGGTGCCCCACCCCGGGTGTAAGTGCTACCCGCCCTAAGAGCAGGTAGCCTGACTAGAATATAAGGGACAGAAAGGTTTGCTGTCGCCACTTTTTGCTTCCTCATTTGCTGCTTGCTGCCTTCTGCCTGACCTGCTTCACCAAGAACTGTTTCTCCTCTGTGATACCCGTCTGCTACACCACCCTGCCGTGGAGCCAGCCACCTATGAACTAAAACCTCTGCCAACTGTAAGCCGAAATAAACCTTTCCTCCTCTAACTTTGCGTGCCAGGTATTTGTCTAAGCAATGAGAAAACTACTAAGACAACAGGATCTTAGATATAGTTACTGTTCTGTCTTTAACCACAGCATACGCACACACACACACAAAACGAGGAACCCTATAACAGAAAGAGACTAAGACATCTGTCCTCTTTGTTGGGACAAAGTAAGTCTGAATCTTTAATTTTTGGTGATATTTAATTAAGTGTATATTTCCTTATATTTAACATCTTTGTTTGTTTTTTGAGACAGAGTCTTGTTGTGTAGTTCAGGCTGGCCTTGAGTTGGGCTATCCTCCTGCCTTAGCCTTCCAAGTGCCAGGATTACAAGCATGTACCACCAGGCCTGGCCTATATTTAATATCTTAAGTGCAGTTTTCTTTTTGCATTCTGTAGTTTTAAGTACTCTCATAATACTTTAGAAGAAGACTTCTCTTTTAACTTACTTTCATGCAATATAATCATAGTTAAAAGGTTTAGAGCTTTTAGGGAAGTTTCACAATTCCTAGGGCAGCAAAGAAGAAACAGTCTCCTGTGGCCGTGGTCCGTCCCTGGCACAAGGGGCTGTGACTGTTCCAGCCCAGAGGGATCTGAGCCAGCAGAAGGCCCTGATGCACCAGGAGAGATCAAAGAGCAAGCTCGGGTGGTGCACACTGCGCAGAACTCCAAGGCGGAGACGCCGGTGCAGAAGGGTGACTGTAAGAGGAAACGTGGTGTTCTCGAGGGCTGGTCTCCAAAGGTCTAGATGTGAGGAGCCTGCGCCTCTACCTTAAAGAGGAAGGTGCTGGCAGTAGTATTTAATTTGACAGAACCAGTGTAATTTTGGAATTTTGCCACATTTCTGGAAACCACACAAAGCAACTACAATTGCAAACATGGACAAAACCTTCAGTAAAACTAGATCTGAACAATTCCCCCATAGAATACAGCAGGGCAGGGCTACCTGGGATCTGCTGCTGCGAGACTGGGTGGTGGGAGGCCAAAGAGGATAAACGACTGGCCCTTTGCCCACAAGACCCCAAAGCTACCACGAAATACCTTCCAAAAGAGTCCTATCCAAGTGGGAGCCTTGACAAAGTCTGGGAGCAACTGGCAAAAACAGGCGTGGTCATCTAAGGGTGTGGGTGCAGATGGTCATTGAGGGCCATAGAGTGTTCTGCAAACATCCACTCAGAAAGGCAGAGCCTACTCCGAGAGCCAACCGGTGCAGGTCAGGGCTGCAAACACAGCCTAGAAGACCGAGCACTCAGCTCGTCTAGAAACCCAGGCTGCCACAGGGCTCCAAGAGCCAGACGGGTGCTGTGGCCCTTCGGGAGGACTGGAGGGTGCCCCGGCTCTCCACACTCCTCAGGACAGGGAGACATCCATCTCACCTACAGGGACAGTGCCAAACATGGTAATGTGATCCACCCACCCAGCACTGCAAGGGAAAGCAAGGTGCAGCCAAATAGGGTAACGGCCTACGCCAGGACACTGACTGCAAGCAGAAAAAACTGTAACCAATTATTTCAAACCGAGTGCAAAGAAATTAAGGAAACAACTATGCAGTGCTTTGAAGAAACAGCACAAAGCAGAAAGAAGTTCTTACAAGTGAGGTAGGTGGACAACAAGAACATCTGAAATGAGAGCTAACATAACAGTAAAGTGTGACAGAAAATGTTAGAAGGACAAGAGCAAAGAGACAACACAGACAGCACAGTAAGAGAAACGGAGGCTACACAGAGAGAAGTGCAGATTGTAAAAACTAAATCCATCCTGCGGAGTTTGCTTGTACCCTAATAAAAACAAACTGTAAAAAGGCATTTGCAAGACAACCAGGGAAATATGAATTGGACTGAATATTAGATGATCTGAGGGAATCACTGTTGTTTTTGTTAAGTGTGATAATGGCATTGCGATTATAAAAATGAATGTTGTTTTGCAGGAACAAGTACTCAGAAGTAAAATGACATGACATCAGGGATTTGCTCTAACACATTACAGTAGCAACAACAAAAAGCACAAGCAAAAAGAAACAAAGGACAGAGAAAGAAAACCTGGCCCTGTGTTGATCTGGGGTGGGGGCTATCCCTGGGGATTCAGTTTACTGCTCCGCATCTAGTCTACTGGAAGCTATAAGGACAAAGAATGTGTGTGTGTGGCGGGGTGCGGCAGGCAGGCACGAGAACACCAGTGCTCGGGCACAAGGAGGGCACAGGACAGGAGACACCCAGCAGCAGGGAGAAGGCGGCGGCTGGAGCAAGCCAGAGGGCCAGGGCCAAGTGGAAGTGGTGCACTGGGGAGACAGATTTGGTAGGTCTTTGTGGGCTGGTATCCTGAATGTGACAGAGAGCAATTAAAGTCCTGGCCTGAGATGCCCGGTGTGTGGAGGCAGAAGCAGGGTGGTGTGCAGGGCTTTGGGTGGCCAGGAAGTGGCGTTGGCCCTGGCCTCTCAGGGGAACAGAGAGACTGCTAGTGGACTAGATGGTGGGGTGAGGCAGAGACTTTGACTCTTGGGTTTTGGTCATGTTGTAAGTACTTGTCTGATTTTAGCCCTCTTCCCAGGAGTGACAGAAAAGCTCAATAGTTCTCCATGTTTACTCTCTAAAGGTGCTCCATGAGAAGGGGTTGCAGCTGTAACAGGAAATTTCAAAACCACTGGGATGGTTTACATTACCGTCAGCAGCCTGACTCACACGTGGCTTGGCTGAGGTCACGCCCACCATGGATAATAAAGCCCTAAGTGTGCAGAATGTGATTTCCACAGGAGTTACGGTTGCAGGCTAACTACTCTCACTCACTTACAAAGAAAAAGAAGCTGAGTGTGATGTCATCCTCCCAGTCCAGAGGCTGAGGCAGAAGGACTGCAAGTTCAAGCCCAGTATGGGCAACTCAGCAACTTAGTGAGACCCTGTCTCAAAAAAGAAAAAAAAATTATGTTGGCAATTTCCATCTTCCCCTCAACCCTCTTAATTCTAGTATATGTATCTTCTGGTTGGATTTGTTCCATCATGGATATACAAGTTTCATGGATATACAAAGGTTTGAACCAGTGAATATTTCAGATACTTTTGGAGAAATGAGGACTAAAAATCATCTGTCCCTTCTCTCTATATGGAAGATGAGGTCAAATTTCATATTCCAATTTAAAAAAGGATCAAGTACTCAATATAAAAGTGTCTTTTAGACCCTCCTTCCCCCCCAAAAAGCTTGAGTGAGTAGATTTTGCCCAGTTCTCCCTACAGCAAATGTGGGTTCCAGAGACACTGCACTGTAAGCAGAGTCAAGAAGGACCTTTACGGTTTGACAGACAAAGAAATACCCCAAGGCAACAAAGAGCAAATGTCCCCTCCAGCTGTCGATCCTCTAGAGCCACACTGAGGTCCAGGGTGACAGGTCTCAGGCTCGCCAGCACCTAGCACTGACTGTGCACATCATGCACAGCACGTGTCCACCCAGTGGGGGCAGGTGGCTTCAGTCTTTGATTCCCCGAACTCTTCATGCCCCTGGGCTGAATGCAGCAGCTCTGGCAGGGGCCATGCTCTTAAGGAAACTAGGTTAAGAGCAGCCCTGGTGACATCCACGACAAGAAGCGCAGCTCGCAAATGCTACAATCTGTACACAGAGCGGCCTACAAAGGTCGTCTCATGAGCGCTTTCAGAAAGTCTGCCCAATACTCCCCCACCCGACCAAAGACAAGGTGGGACACTGAGAACACCTGCCTCCTCGCTTGTGAAGCATTTATAAATTACACAATTAGGGCTAAATGTAAGATACAGGATGTTCAAACACCACTAATCTAGAATTTACTTATAAAGAATTTTAAGATAATCATGCAATATATAATCAATCAGCAAGCCTTTAGAAATAGAATGCAAGCTAACGAAATGGAAATTTTCCCCCAAACCGATTAAATACTTTTCTACATGGAAATGTGTAGAAAGTAGTTACTGTTACAGAATTTGTAAACAAGGGAAACATTTTAATATAGCAAAAAATTTTCAAATGCTTGGAGCAGGAAGATAACTGGCATTAATCACACTCCATCTTCCTGTCATCAGTACCTACCTGGGAAAATTCTAAACTCTCTTGGTATAATTTCTTGCTTTAATAGTTACCCACCCACCCCTCTTCTGTCCTTGTGAGGGTGACATCGGGATCCTTCAGGAAAGTAGTCCCACCTCCTGCCACAGGCTGAGGCCTGAGCAGTCTGACTCCAGCCTGCCAGGTTACTGCCAGGTCCCTTGGCATGCGGGGATGCCCCCGGGCCTGGTGGAGATGAGGGAGAGCGGCCGCAGGGCTTTGGGGAAAGGTTTTGTCTTCACAGGGCACACCAGAGGAGGCAAGGCCACCCGGGTCTCAGTTTTACCTCAGGGTGAATGGATGGGCCGCAGCTGTCTTGAACCACACAAGGAGCTAATGGACGAGTGGAAGGGCAGTTGAGAAAGAGGACATCCTCAAGCTATTCAATGACTATTTCACTAGATTCTAACATACATCTCCCTCCGCAGTTACCTCTGAAATCGGATGTGTTTTATAATCAATAGTATGTCATTGTTTAATTGGCTGAGATTTTTCTTCATGGAACATAAAATAAGGCTGCATTTTATAGTGGTGACATCTTGGAATTGATTAAATATAACATATTCCCCAGGGCTGCCCCAGCCTAAAACTTCTTGTTAGAACACACTGTCACATCATACATATGTGTGATCTTGTAGAAGAAGGTACCCTGCTGGACTGATACACAGGTCACACGGGAACAACCCAAGGCCCCATGTCATGCCACATTCTTACCACACTGTTCTTTTACCAGACTGAGCTTTGAGTGATGTGTGATTATAACCAACCACGGGGACAGAGCTCTTGTATAGTGAGAAGGGCCTTGCAGATTGCTAGAGAGGGGACCCCCTCAAAGATGAAGCATGAGTCAGGGACAGAGCTGGGACCAGAACTGAGGACTCTGGACTTCCCAGGCTGGGCTGTCCATTACAGGGGTAGCCCCCTCTGCCATCTGCCTGAACAGCATAGCGTGGGGCAGAAGATGGTGCCAGCGGAGGCTTACCCTGACCACTGCATGCCCGTGAGGTCTCCTCCCAGTGCAGCCCAGGCACTGCTTTGGCGCCACATAGTACCCTGTCACTTGAGCTGCATTCCAGTGAGCACCACCCCCTTGTCCTCTCACTAGTTAGCACATCTGCAGTAACTCCCACAGTGTTTTTCTAGATCTCCCTTGCTGCCATCAGTTCTTAAGGGCACATGCCTTTTATAAGACCAGCATACCCCACAGGTGTTGGGGAAACCTGCTTTGGCTGTAAGGACGTGGGTGGCACTGGGTGTTCAATGGCACCTCAGTGGTTTCCTATCTTATGTGCTGAATTCTAAGTTTGACTCCCACCTATTTCACACTGACCTTTAGATCAATATTAAAGGCCATTAAAAAACGTAATTACTTTGTAGTCACCAGTGAAACTTGTTTTGTTACTGTTACAGCAGTTCAGCACTGACTCTCTGTTAGGAGACGCTCACCTTGCTTTTAGCTTTTTAAGCAGTCACCTTTCTGTTCTGGGGTGGGTGGCCCAGATCACGGCACTGTCCCTTCCATCTTGCAGACCAAGGCCCACTGACACCCTCAAAGAGCAGACAGAAGCAGACAGTGGTCTCCCACATCCCGGTACCCCAAGGATTCACCTGATGGGGAATGGGGCAAACCAACCGCCAAAGAGAAGCAGCTTGATGAAAGTCCTGAGTTTTGATCCCGTTTCTGCTTCTAAATTAACGAGTACATGAAGTTCAAGCTCTAGGTGAATATTTTCTTGTTTTAAATAGTGGGGGACAGGCTGGCCAGTCACTCTTTTAACCACCACAGCCCCATTCTGGCTTGGTGCTGGGCAAGTAAAGTTGACCAAGACCCAGACCCCACCTTCAACAGGCAAGGAGACAAGTACGAACGCACGTAATGACAGGATCAGGGATGGCAGAGATGGAAGCAGGCACTGTGGGGACACAGAAGACGTCTTCGGGGTCTCCCAGCTATAAGAACAGGAACTTGCCAAGACGAAGCTGAAAAATGGAGAGCTCACTAGCAGGACACCCAGATGTCTGTCCCTGATCCAGGTGACAGGAAAGCTGGCAGTGATCTAAGGGACGGTGACTAGGAATCAAAGGACTGCCCCATCTGAGCCCCCTCGCTCCTGAGCCAGTCCGATTCTGGGGTCTGGGAGCCAATGGCCACTTCTGTCCTCCATGCCCCAGTTTCCTGGGAGCGTCCTGCTTGCTGCTGGCACCCCACTCACCAGTGTCTGGCAGAGGACTGAGGCCGTGAGGTGGGGAGGCTCCGGGAAGGATGTGGGGGGCAGAGAGGACGCCTGACACAGGCGGTAACTGTTGGCTGTGAGGGACAGAGGCTCTGCACAGACCAGTTCTGTCACTGAGAGGGTTTAAAGAGATCTGAGAACTCCATCAGTCCAACCCAAAATTTAAAGGAGGACACGGAGGTGAGCCAAAGTCAGGTGAACCCAGAACAAACTCTGCTTCCCTTCGTCTCCTCTTCCATCCAGGAATCTAAGCATACTGCAGCTCAGAACACGGTGATGCTAGAGATTCAATTAGCCCCTCCAGTACCCTGATCAGCTGACAATACAGCTTTGCTCTTAAGATCAAAGGTCATGAAACAAAAAATGAAAACACACACTGGGCAGTAAATAAGTATATTCGGTTATCTTATTACTGAGAAGAGTGACGGGGCCATTCCAGGTCCCTATGTGCTAGAGTTGGAACCAAACGGAAAGAGTAAATGTCACCACTGACCCAGTCTTCGTGACAAGCAGGCTCTGCCAGTGATCAAACTGACCTGCGGGAAAGACAGCAATTTAAGGAAGTTAGCACACAAACACCTCCAAAGTCTCTCTACTTCCTTGACAAGCTGAACTTCTGGACAACACACACCATCGCTTGCTTTTAAAAAGGCCCTGTAAATATAAATTGTTTGCAACGATCATGGAAATAGCTACCAAAAGGCACCAAACTAAATAACAAAAGAACACAGCAATAAACCAACCTAGTTCTGTCTCTAATCTATAATGCTATTATCAAATCAGGAAAGACAGAAAACAGATCATTATGTTTTAAGAACACTATAATTATAAAATGAGGCCTTTCCCATTTTTGCTCTCCCAAACCCTGATCACATCAGTTATTTCAAGATTCGGCTTGCAGGAGCTCCATTTAAACAGGAAAAGCACTAATTAGGACTCTAGTAGCAGCTGTACTGCTTTGAAGTCAGTTACAAGGAGGACTTGTGCAGAATTCCTTATGGCCTGCCGGGCCCCGGTCTGCAAAGTTAACCCCTGGGCCACTTGGTATGCCAGTCGCGCTTTCTGGAACCTGACTCAGAAGTCGCTTCTTCGGGAACACCTCACATGTGACACATTCTCGGCTATCACAGCGCAGTAAAGTGGCAGCCAAATAAGCCAAGCAGGGAAGTGGCAGCTCTGAAACCAAGGACAGCTGAGCTAAATAAAGCCTGGTCTGCTGGAAAGGGTACTATTCCGCAAGTCGGAAAACTGAGGTTCCAGTTACCACTCGCCACTCCTCAGGGCCTGGATGATCTTTCTCAGACTCACTTTTGTCTGCTGTAGAAGCCAGCCGGTCTACATGATCGCTAAGGTGGGTTCCAAGTCCTCCATGTATGCAGCCACCCCCAACCCCCCAGCAAGTGGCCCACGATGCCCGCCCCCACCTGTGCTCTGGGCTCTCAAGGGGTCTGCAATGTGGTGCACCCTTGTGCTCCCCAGGAGCCCGGGGCCACTCTCGATTCTTGTAAAGGTCCTAAGTCACTGCAAAAATGAATGTTCCCAACCAAACTAATAATGACAATTTCATTTTCAGACTAATTAGAAAACAGGTGAACTGGTCATTATTGAAAGATGCTAGAAGACCAACTCCATTCTGAAAACTGGTGCATCAAAAGAAAGAGGCATTTTCTTCTGCCTGTCCTATGTAAGTTATACCACAGGGCAACCACATGATTGACATGGGGAAGTTTTCCTTTATAGAAGCATTTTGGCCGTTAGGTGAACAGGCAAGATGGTATTACTGTATCATCTCTCTTCTCCCAGAAGACTCCAAACACAGTTGCTGCCACCATCAAAAAGAGAGACATATCTAATCCCAGCACTCTGGGAAGCTGAGGCAGGAGGGCTACAAGTTTGAGCACAACCTGAGCAACTTAGTGAGACCCTGTCTTTTTTTTTTTTTTTTTTGGTACCGGGAATCGAACTCAGGGCCTCATGCTTGCAAGGCAAACACTCTAACCACTGAGCTAAATCCCTAGCCCAAGACCCTATCTTAAAAATGTAAAAAAGGCTGAAGAAGTAGCTCAGGGTAAAGGGTCTGTGTTCAATCCCTAGTGTACACACAAACACACACTCACACAGAGGTGAGAGAGAGAGAAAGAGAGATCTTGTGCCTCTCGCTGTGATAGGACACAATACCACTGATGAAGCAGCCTTATGGAAACAAGCACATTAAACACCACTGGATGAGCTTCTTGATCTAGCCACTAATTTACAGCACTCGCAAAGGTCAGAGTATGGCGACTCATGTGCAGTGACACTACGGGAGTGGAGCAGGCAAAATCCAGACCACAGACAACTAGGTTTCTTCCACAACAAATTTAGAGGCAGGAGGAAGGGAGATGGGAAGTAGGGAAGGAAAGAAAGAAAAAAAAGAATCAGAGAGAGAACCTACAAAGGGACACAAAAGACATATCAATCAATCACAAGATGCAGATTTTATTTGGATCTCAATTCAGACTGTTAAAAAATTATGACACCTATGAGACAACCGGGGAATTTAGAAACAGACAGGACAGCTGATGTTACAGAACTATTATTAGTTTCAGTTTAGGTGGGATAATGTGTAATGGCTGTGCTTTCTTGAAGGTCTTTACTTTTATATACCTTATACTTTAGAGCCACAGCAAAACACTTATGGATTAAATGACAGGTCACATTAGATTCTCTTCAAAATAACATGAAGTCAATAGCTGCTGCCACACACCGAGTTTACGGCAATATTCTAATTTTAAGTACAAAGTTCTCCACTAAAATGCTAAAAAATGAAACCACGTAAGAAAAGTAACTGTCCTGTGCACGTGTCCACTCCGCCCAGTCCAACTTTCCAAGGCCTGCACTGGTCCAAGTGGGCGGAATGGTGCTCCCCTCCAGGACGGCACAGGCCCACAGCAGCCAAGGAAGGCCCTCGGCTCACATTTCCATTTCACATGAAAGACATGCTGTCAAGGAAGGGTGCTTTATACACGAAGTGAATTGTCATCCTATCATACTTCACATTCCTGGGACCATCGAGCTACCACCACCTGGTGACAATGTGGTACCCAAACTTGCACCATGGAGACAGCAGCTGTCCCCTGCATCGCCCACTTATTTCCTCTTCCCTCTCACCCATGCCTGCGGTCTTGGGAGCACTCCTGAGCCACAGGGCCAGAGGCAGTGGGCATCTAAGCTAGGGCAGCACTTCCTCTCTGCCTCATCATTTTAAAAAACAACATCAGGCTGACCAAAGAATTAAGACAGAAAAGATCCACAGTACCTCTGCTCTTTCATTTTAAGATCCAGGAATTTGACCAGCACTTATATTTCTTGCTTTCTGTAGTAGAACCATGAAAACTGAGCACACTTTTTCCAACTAAGTTTTATTACTTGTCACTAAATATAAAAAGCTTGTGCTTTAAAGAACGGAAATTTTAGTACTGAAGCCAGACAAGTCAGGGGATCCTGGTGTGTTGCTATCCACCACTCCTTTTGCATGGTGTCTGGAAGGTGGACGGTGCTCAGTGAAACGTCTGTTGAGCGAGGAGATGAAGGGAGCTTCTTCGCTGAACCCTGTCTTGAAATGGGGAGATCATGTAACAACCCATGGGACAGCTGTTCTGTGGCAAAGCCACCAAACCTGGATGGTGGCTCGCCTTGGGACAAGATCTTCCCGCTGGACTTGCGTGTGTCTATGGGCGAGTCTATGGGACGTGTGCTATTTGTTTTTAAGACAAAAGATGCTGATGTATGAGTTGCTTGTTGTCTCTCGGTATTCAGGGTTAATTGCAGTGCTGACACCTGGTGATAAATAAGGGGGTCTGGGGTTGTAGTCTGTCCACTCGTCTCTAACAGGTTCGCTGTCACTGCCCTGGACCATGCTTATCCTTGTAGGGTAGCACCTGGACCCGACCCGGAGATGGGGGGAGCACAGAAAGATAGATGGATGGATGGAATCCACCCTTCAAATGCTACGGGACTTCTTTCTTCCTCAAAACTTTAGGCTGCTTAGTCTGCCTAGATTACCACTTAAACTTTTTATTTAAAACATAACTATACAAATTTCCAATTCAGAACTACAGCCTCCAACCCTGACTATTTCTTTAAATGGTTTTTGGCCTGTGATTTGCCAGAAGTATAAATCTAATACTAACAAAAAAATTTCTGTTTCTTGGTGGGGGCGCAACACACACACACACACGCTCACAATGTGAAATTGCCCTTAAGAAGGAAGGTGGGTGGGTAAAGGGGAGATGAGAAAGAGGAAGTGGCCACTTTAAGAGCAGCAGCTCTAAGCAGGAAGCTGCTTTGAAAGAACACCAGCCACCAGTTCATTAGACACCAAGTGCGAGGCCAGGCAAACACTCCTCTCATCAGAGCACACCTGCTTCTGACCCCACCACGATCAGCAGAAGGTCTCGACGATTAAGAGATTCTAGCATTGAGAACTGAAAACAGACCGGCAGGCCCTGGTTCACGGACAAAGCAAGCCGTGGCACGTGTCTGCACTGTCTTTCCACTGAACAAATGGGACCTTGGGGCAAAAGGCAGGGGATACAAAGGAGCACATCGCTCTTCAGTTATCAGGAAGAACTTGGCAGTCGGCAGGTCTGCTTCCCAACGAGTTCTTAAAAGTAAGTGCACGATATTCAATCATTTTGTGAATTGTGCCCTCCTTGGAAACTCTCTCTTAAAATGAGCTTTGACGGTTTGCTGGAAAAGCTGTAATAGAAACATTAGCCTGGCTAGTACCATAAGAAAAAAAAAAGGCACAAACACACAGCTTCTTAACCACTTCACTGCCACCAAGGAGGGCTTTGTTGTTCAGTGAGTCTCGATGCTCCCGGCAGCAGGCAGCAGGCAGCCCAGACATTTTCATTCCTTGTTAGTGGAAAAAACAGTTCAATGGAGTAGATTAGGAAGTAAGACCCTAGAGGAAGAGTTTCAGTCACCCAAATTTTTTGACAGAATTTGCACATTTAAAAAGCAAGGATTAAACTCTAGGTTTTTATGAGAAATTGGCATAGCTTTCTTTATCAAGGGCTAAATCTGGATGAGGGTATCATGTCTCTTGAAGCAGCAGGACTTCTAATTGCAACAAAGAATGCCACTGAAATTGCTACCCAAAATACAAACATGATTTCAGAGCTGTTGGCTGGTACTCACATTTTGTGACTATATGAAACTTAATTTCACACCTTGTATAAACATTTGCTCATTCACAGCAATTGTTGCAAGTTTTAAAGAAAACCACTATTTGTCTTGGCTAAATTACAATAAATCCCATCCTTCTGATTTTTATAGTGTGATGGCTAAAGACGTTTTCCTTGAAAACTGGCATGAGACTTGTGAAAAGCTCCCTGGAATCTGGGCCCATGTGCTGAAATGAAACTAAAATACAATCTCTGATAATGAGGAAGTCGAACACACACAAAAATGCACAGATGATCCCAAACGCTTCTCTCTCAGCTTACTGTAAACTATGGACAATTGTGAGAACCAGTCCTCACTGATGCAAGAGGCACAGGTCTCCTCTCCGCTACCCTGGAAGAAGGAATCGCTAGTCCAGAAGAGGAGGATCCGGAGGGCCCGTAATTTATAATAACTCAGGACCCAGGGTGGGTGGCACTGGTTTGCGTCCATGGCAGCAGCAAGGCGATTCACCACGCTGACACAGTTCCAGAGTGAGGAGAAATGAGGAAGGAGGGCCACAGGCAGCTCCGCAGGCCCAAAGGCAGCAAGAGATGGAAGGAGATGGGCACACCACCAGGAAAGGGAGCAAAACATGTTCTACCCCGAAAATGGGTCTTAGATTCCCAACCAAATTTTACCTCTGACCCAATTTTCTTCCCACTTTATTGTGCAGTGGCAGAATGAGTGAGAAAAGGGATTCCAACCAGCAGGAAAACATCTGACTACACCCAGAACCCCCACCCCAACAAGTGCCTGTGTGTGTGTACATACAGCAGCAAGAGTGGCTTAGTGCAGTCCACCCCTTGTGGACTCCACATGCTCATCCACGTTATCCAGTGGTCCCTCATGGAACACCTCCCGGCATGTACTCCCTGGTGCAGTCTCCTCCCCTTGTGTCAGGGACAGTCTTGTGACTTTTCCTTTAACCAATAAAATCTGGCGCCATCGACAGGTGCTGGTCCCAGAGATACACATTAAGAAAGCTTGGCAGCTTTTGCTTTCATACTCCCGGGAGTCCTGAGCTTCTCCAGCAATCAGGCCCAGAGGCCACGATGGGCAGAAGAGAGGACAGGGAAAGAAGGGTGATGAGGCTACAGGAAAAGAGATCTCGGCTCCCAACAACAGCTGCGTGCACTCCATAAATGGCCAGCACCAAGGGCAGCAGCACCAATGAGCCAGGCCTAGACCAAACCACAAATCCTAAATCAATAAACTGTGCTGTTGTTTTGGCGTGGTTTGTGATGAAGGGAAATGCGAGTGACCCAACATGCACTATCTTATCGACTAATGCACCACCCAACAGTACACACTGCTGTCACGGTTTCACAGATTGAGGAAAGGGGAGACGTTTAACTTGGCCCACAACTGCTGCAGGAGAGGTGGATCTGAACTCAGGAGATCGGACACTAGAGCTGGTCTGCTAAATTGGGGACCAAGAGACTTGCTGAAGGCCCACAGAGTAAATGTCTTCATTGGCCATATGACTGGACACAATGACTGACCTCCGCAGTCACAGCTACAGTGCTACAGTAGCCACAGGTGACCTGTAAATGAATGGGCGAGGCTGTAAAGCCTCTCTACAGAGACAAGGAGCCAGCAGGCCTTGGTTTGCGGCCACTGCTCTAAGTCAGTGTACATTAATAATCACCTGAGGATTTTGTTACCGCTTTAAATTCGTATTCGGGCGAATCTCACATGCGTTCCCAGGAGATTGCGCTTACTGTAAACTGAGGCCACAGTTTACTGTAAACTGCTGGGGCACCCAGCAGTACTTGGGTCGTTCATCACTGTGCTCTTGCTCCTGTCACACCAACAGCCCTCTAAGTTTCATTCCTCTCACGTAACACAGTGCAGAAAAGGATGGAAGAAGCCACCTGGACAGCACCTATGCATGAAACAAAGCTAGCAGATTTCCTTCCTTGTGACTCGGGTCCCTTACTGTACCATGATACAACTCACTCAGCATCCTCTTCACATTTCTAGAACGTCGCTCTTTGGAAGGGAAATTTTAAGCCATGTATGTAAAACCCAGATCAATAACAACCCAACTTCCAAGCAAACTTTCTCATAGTTCTTAGTCTGCAAACTTTTCTGTCAGAGAGCAAATACTGTTAATTGCCTGGAGAGAACCTCCTTTTATTCCAGAGTAGTTCCTATTTCAAAGGCTGCCTTAATACTTTACAAAAATGGCTTTGACTCTGGTGTGAGACAAATACATGGAAGTTTATTACTACATTAAACCCAGCCTTCCCTTCCAGTCACTAACAATGAGTATTTTTAGCATCTAAAAATGTGCATCTCAGACAGATATGTAAATATTTAGCACCATCCTTTTGAGACTGTTAGGCTTTCATTTTCAATCATGCAGAGGTATGTGAGCGTTTTCATTAATAGTCTAATTATATCATATATTTCTATTCCACACAATATTTTGCTTCTATATTTGAAATAATTGAATTCATTTGTGCTAATAAATGTTCTAAATGGACTTTTAATAACTGAAATTAGCACATATTGTACCCCTCAAAACAACTTACAAAACAAGAACTATTGTTTCTGTCACAGCAAGGCAAACTGCCAGCGAGGTAGCTGGCTGTGGCTCAAGGTCACGCACTGGGTGATGCTCCTCCCACTGCTCGGCTGACCAGACTGCGCCTTTCTGACCTCCGGTCTCAAGAGCCAGTTCGTTTGGTGTCACAGCCCCCGCTGTCTTTCTGTCCTCACAGCACTGCTCCTCTTTCACGTTCCTGTTTGGAGCACCTTCCCCCGTGGCCTGCACACCTCACCCCTCATGGCAGCCTCCGACCCATCCCTCTTTCCACTCTAGCTCTCCTGCTGGTCAGGCTCCACCTTCGCCAGCACCACCTGCCTCCTACTGCTCTGCGCGCCCCCTGTGGGTTCCGCTTCCTCTCTCCCGCTTTCTCTGCTTGAAATGCGAGCTCAGGGGCTTGGTCTGTCTGGCTTGCTGGTGTATTTGGAGTTCCCAGCACCGTGCAGTTTTGCTGAGCCAAGAACTGCTTGTTTGCCAGGCAGCTTCCACACTGCAGTTTTGACCGTGCAGAAGACAAACAGGGTCCCTCTTCCACAGAGACTCTGGCCAAACAGAACAAAACACAAGACAACGAACGAATAAGAGAACAGTGGAACAGCAGAGGTATAGGAGGGCGGAATGACAGGGTGTCTGCGGACACCTCCTCAGACAGTTCAGCTGGGAAGGCCTCTCTGAGGGGGTGACATTTCAGTTAAAACCGGAATAAGAGGCAGCCATTATTTAAGTCCTTGGCATGCTGATCTGATTTCTGGTCACCCTGATCTGCTGGGGGCTAAGGCAAATCACATGCCCTGTTTCTCCTGGCACTTCCTGGTTCTATGGCCAGTTTTTTGCCCTGGTTCCCGTTAGAAGCCTCCCTGCAGTCTCCCCTTCTATTGTCATATGGCTCTGTTTGCAACCGAGAACAGAGGTCTTGAACTTGGCTTTGTCTTGTATCCCTGTGACAGGCCGAATTTTCTTAAAAAACAAAGGATCTGTCTTTATCCAATACCCCCTGTACGTTGTACAGAGAAGGGTCTTATTCTGGGGTTAAACTGAGTCTTCTTACTTTAACAGGTATTTATTCTCTTGTTATTCATCGATATTACAGATATGTGGACTAAATTTAGTCATCTTAGTTCTCATTTTCAACTCAATGCTTCCTTTGTGTGCACTGTCTTTACTTGTCTCCTGGGTAATGAGGTTGCATCCTTTTTCTTTATAATTCTTTTAGGAATTTTCTGTCTAGTTTTATATATTAAAATCTTGGCTTCCTGATGTTTAGACAAAACCTCTTCCTCCTAAATGCGAGTCCCAACCCAAAGTCCTGATTCAAAATTCTGTGAATAGTTTTCTATCCCTTTGTTTTATAATATTTACCTTCTGCAGTAATATTCCTGATAACTATTTAGCCTTGGCTGTACACTGAATCAGACTGATAACTTCACCGTTTCTCACCAGAGGGTGAGCTAACCTCCCGTTCCACTTCTGATACCCCGCAGAGGACTGACACATAATGGATGGTCAACAAGTACTTATGGAGTGAATACACAAGCTCAGTTGATCCCTTTAGTCACTGCATTTGGTCACTGAGTAACTTTTTGGGGAAAGATTCATGGGTCTTTTCTGGAGTCATGCATTTTTCTTTTTAAATGCTGCTGTCTTTCTACTTGACAAAACTTGGGTGAGGATGAAATTCTTGGGTTGAAACTTCCCCCTGAATACTGCACTGCTCCACTGTCTCCTGGGATTGAATAAGCGCCACCGAAAGAGCCCTGTTGATAAGTCCTGTAACTGTGGTACCAGCTTTCAGAGGTTACCTCTAGTGACTGACCAATGTGGGTGCAGCTTTCACCCATCCTAATTTATCTTCCTTTTACCAAGTTCATAAGCAGGGAGAGCCCAAGGTCTGAAGTGAAGCCTGCAGAGTGTATTTTTGAAAAGTTTCATGGGGCAAATCTGTGGCTTGATCAGCAGTGAGAACTAGAGGCTGGAGTAGAAACCAAACTCTCAACTTTGAAATGGACCGACAAAGGCCCAGAGGTGATGATGAGCAGAAATGCGAATGAGCAGAGTCAGGAGTCTCCTGGGATGTGACATGTGCACTTGCTTGGGGGGGGGGGTGGCCAAGGCAGACAGGCAGGATCCTGAGTGCTTCCCAGGCTTGGGGAAACTCAGAACTTCATTCTGAACAGGTTCTGTCTTAGCAAAATCATTGCCTCCTCTAAATATCACACCTGACAAGGCAACAGATCAAAATGTTTTTCTGACGATATTAACTCAGCCTTTTAGGTATTTCAAAGGCATTCTTATTTTCTTGCAAATTTACTCAATTTTCTGCCTCCTCTTGCTTTCTGTTTATATTATCCCAACTGTCAGGAGGACAGTATTTTGACACAATAGCAAGCAATGAAAATGGTAAGGGCAGGCCTGAGGAATTATGCTTGGAATCGGGCCTCTCCTTACTGGAATGCGTACAGGGAGAGCTCATTCATTTGGATCCCACTGAGGCAGGTGGACATCGAGGATTGCCTGCGTGTGACTGTCCCCCACCGGGCCTTGGAGTACCCAGTCACACAAGAACATGCTCCTAGGGCCTTGGGCAGCAAAACACTGTCTAACCAGGGCAGAAGCTGTATCTGTGACGACACAGACTGGGTTCGTAACTTTTAGTGTTGCTGATTTTAAAAAATATGATCCATGAAAACTAGTACTGTAAATACAACAGTCAAAAAGTAAAATAAAACCACAATGTTCAAAAGGGCGAACTGTGATGTCTTTTGTCTTTTCTTTTCCTTTTTCCTTTTAATAACTTCCTAACATTGTGGCTATACTTTTACATTTTAGAAAACAATAAATACTGAGAAATAAGTCTGCTAGCTACTTAGATCTGCTTCTCTACACAGGAATAGTTATTAATGTATCTATGTTACCTACACATTAAAGAAGCCATTTGCTTTGCAAATCTAGTTCTGAATGAAGATACTCCAAAGTGTAGAGAGCGAACAGTGCTAGATAGATTATTATTCATTCTCGTTGAAAGTTTGTAATGCCACTTGAAACTATTCCACTCTTCAGATTTCACTAGTGGAGAGGGTTTCCTCTTAGAACTCTTTCCTCTGGTGCTAGGGATCAAACCAGGGCCTTGTGCTCCACCACTGAGCCACAAGTCCTTGGCCTTGGGAAAGCCTGAAGCAAGCAAAGGGGTCTGTGCTGCCCTCTCGGGACAGCGGCAGAGGCCCTCGGCTGCTCCCGACTGACCTCACGAAAATGCTTCTTCACGGGACTCTGCAGCATGCTTGTGTTGCTACTCAGGCTGATACAGTATACTTATCATTTTAACCTTTAAAAAAAAAAAACTGGTTAACGAAACGGATAAAATGATTACTGCCTTAACCTTTTTCAAATGTACAGTTCAGTGGCATTGTGTCCACTCGCATTGTTATGCAACCAGCTGTACTCTTTAATTGAACTCTTTATTCTGCCATTAGTAACTGAACCATCAGGGCCTCATTACTGACTGCCTGCTAGTTAAAATCTAGCTTCAGCCTGCACCCATGGTTCTGGTCCACACTCCAGCCAGCACCCTCGGCACCTCTGCTCACACACCCGGGGCCATCCACTACCTCTCCATCCTGCGGGGAAGCAGCCCCACTGCTGACCTCCCTCAGGCTGTCCTTCCCACCCACCTCCAACATTTCCTCCTCTCTTCTTCTCTGTCCACAGGAAATCTTGGCCTCCTTCAAAGCCCCACTCTACCCCTGCCTCCACTCTGGCCCTCAACAATGCTCTCTTCCCATGCTGAGCCCACTAGCACCTTGTCAGAAAACACCTACGGCTCATCTCCAACTCGGTGATCCTTCGAGGTCACCCCTCTGGCATCCTTGGTTTTGTCCTGAACCCTGACCTGCTTTCCCTCTCTCTGATCAACCCTGAGGATCCTGCCCTCAGGTCTGAAAGCATGTGCAACCGCTGACAGGTCCATAAGTCTACAATCTCCATGGGAACAGGGACCGTGTCTTCTTGAATGTGCCTGAAGGATACAGCACACACATCTCACAAATGGTGGTTGTGCATCCTGCACATTTCCCCGAAGGGAGGATGCCTATGTTTCCCACTGCTGACCGGACTACTGACCTAGTCCTCTCAGGCCCTGTCTTGCTGCACAGCCCACCTGGCTGCTGATTTCAGAGTCGCCCTAGAAGGGTGTGGTATCTCAGTTCATTCTGATTCTGCGCTGCAGCCTGGAGGCCAGGCTGGCTTGGAGATGAGGCTCCGGCTCCTACCAGATCTGGGATTTCCACCGGGGCGGATCTGGCCATCACACCTCTTGGGGACTTCAGCTCCTAACAGTCTAATGGCAGACTGTCTACACAAATCCCCACAAACTGATAATCTCTTACCTGCTGCTGAATACAATTTCATCCTTCAATTTGTTTGTAAATTTCTCAAAGTCAAGGGCATCCCACTCCGTGCCTCATCAGACACAGGTTGGGCAATCCATAAACATCTGCGGTCAATTCATTAATCAATGTAACTGGCATCACAACAGCGGGGCACACTGAGGAACACCGGGGTGTGCTAAAGAGCCTTGTCTTTTAAACCATAACCCAGAGCATGGTAAGAGCCTGTTTTCCCTTCCAAGATGACTTCTGACAGTTTCTTGTAACTGCTACTTGTACCCAATATCTTTGAGGCAGCCATACCAAACAACAGACGCTTGCTACTTTCAAGTACAGCTGTGTTTCAAAAAACACAGGTGCCATCAGAGACCTAAGTCTGCACCTGTGGAGGGGGAGCTACCCTCAGCTACAACCACTTAAAATTGACACTTGAAAGCAGGGCTGTTATTTCCATATTCTCTAGCCCAGCCAAGAGACCCTTAGAAAAGGGACAGAAACATGCTAATTTCATTATCTCCTGCAGAAGCCAAAGTGGAGTATTTTCTAACTTACTACCAGTATTAGAAGCAAGAAATACACCTTTAACAAGGAGCCCTACCCCACTCACACCTTGAAGGACCTGAATGAAACTCAGAAAGGGTGACAGGCAACTCCTCCCTCAGCTCTGTAAATGGTTCATCCTCTCTTAAAACTAGGGTACTCTTCATCTGATTTCCTGTTTTAAGGCACAGTTAACATATATGACCTAATAATTTCCAAAACTAAAATACAATAAGACATACTTAACATAAAAATACGTAAAATAGAATTTAATTTTTCTTTGATGGTTCAGGAAGGAACTCACAGACTGTACAGTGCTAACCAAGATATTTACCAAAAATGCCTGTTAGTACAGTTCTTCATAAGTATACCTGGTGACCCAGGTTACAACATTTTATGATTCTGCATTGCTCAATTCCAGTGACATTATCTGGAAAGAAAATGATGTGCTCTCATATGTTTTGAGAGAAAGAGAGAGAGGGAGGAGGAGGGAGGAGAAAGAAAGAAAGAGAGAGAGAGAGAGGCAGGGAGAGTGAGGGAGAGGGAATCGAGTAGGAAACACATATAAGAAGAGACATCATTTTACTACCTGAGTCTGGACTGAGGAGATAAGAAAGGGAAGCCTTGTTACTGTTTCTATCACCGCAACAGGCAACTTCCCTATGGGATATGAACATGGGAAACACCTGCGTGCCATCCAGGATTAAAATCTACGAAACTCCAATCTATACCACAATCAATACTGCACCTCCCTGGCACCTGCTTGCGGAAGGGAAGGCACGTGCTTATCTGGAGACGAACCTCCCCAGCCTACTTCCTCCACAGAGCCTTCTTTTTTGCCCCAACATTCACCTGGACAGATCACTGCCCCCATGAACAATAATACCGCAGCATGTGAGTGGCAAACACTAACTGGGCACTCGCCATATGGGAGATGTGTACTATTCTCCTGTTACTATTACCCCCGTTTGACAAATGAGAAGACCAAGGGTGAGAGAGGCTGGATAATGTGCTCCAAGGCACACAGATGGTGAGCGAGACACGGAGGTTCGAGCCCACAGGGTCTCTTTCCAGACAACCTGCATGTTTGACCAAAACTTACTTAATTTTGCGTGGAGTATGTTCTAAATCCCCCACTTGATGGTAACTTCCTAAGAACGAGGGCTTTCTCTATTCTGAGAGTCTTACTTAAAACGGTTGATAACATCAGTTGGTATTCATGTTTAAATAATTTTTTTAAAGCTAAAGTTCTTTTTTTTCCTCATTGTAAGCTCTGTTTACCTTGCTGAAAGGTTATAAAACAAACTGATCCTGAGAGGAGAGAGAAGGAATTAACACCAGTACACTAGATCTTAGCCAGACAACAACAGCATCACAGCTGAGGAGGAAGAGGACAGCACACAGGCCGCTGCACTACCTGGACCCTCAAAAAGGCCTGGCCGCTGGCTGCAAAGGACCGGAGGCATGTGGCCCCCGCCATTGGTTATTCAAGGGCAGTGACAGCTGTGGACCCACCTTGGGGGTGATCCAATTCCTAGAGACCTGAAGCTTTACCTCCCGTCTCCCCACATCTGCAGAGAGTGGAGGTCCACGTAAGAGCTCGAGTCCTTGCCAAGACCTCGTGAGTGGTGGGTCCTTCCACTGGATGCCGGCCCTGCTGATGGTGTGCGTCTGAGAGCGCAACGACCCTCCCTCACACTGTGTCAAAACACCACCGCGTCCCCGGGCGATGGCAGAGGGTAACGCCAGCTCGAAGGGTCTGAAGGGCTCAGGGGTGGTGGTCCCTGCTGTGTCTGTTTAATTTGCCAGTCTGACCTCTGCAGAAACCAGGTGGGTCCTGGAGGAGGACTGCAGATCCTGCGGCTCAATTAAGTCCACTGTATTAGATGTGGCATCTTTGCCACAGGTCAGACAAAGCCACTGATTTAGTGAGTGCATGCTTTTCATGCCAATTAAAAACAGGATCAAAACCAGTTCGTATTCCACGGAACGGACAACGGACATCCAGAGTTCTGCCTCAGGGCAAATTCTCCAGTCCTCTGTCACAACATAACACCCACCACGGCCGTGCCGGCATCCTTCCCAAAACTCACGCCCACTGTTGTAGAGGGTCCCGCAAGACCAACTGGAGGAAGAGGAAAGCCAAGCCTGGCTTCCAGGTGGGTCACTGCTGGGTGCTGTGAAAGACAGCAGGAGGGGAAAGCCTCCCAGTGGGCAGGGCTCTGGGCAGGGCAGCAAGCACCAAATTCACACGGAAAGAGGCACAGCACAAGGTTAGATGATGCATGGACTCATGGGCAGTGGTGACCAGCCTGGTCAGATTGGGCAGAAAAGAAGACTAGAAGGCCTGAGGTAGACACATACCCATGTAAATGTGGGGAGTGGACACAAGAGTGTAAAAGTTCTGTACCACACGTCCTCACCCACCAGCAAACAAAAGGCCCTGAGCACGGACAGAGCTATCCCACTGTTAGCATGACAGGCTGACAAAGGGTCCACAGCAGCAGAAATGGACCAGACAGCGCGTAAACTTGCACCTATTAAGTGAATCTAGATATCGATGACAACAAATATCCAATCTGCCGCAACAGAGACCAATACTGAGCTCCCAACATGGCACTGTCCCTCAAGGAGACCAGCTGTGCATTCAGTGCAGGGTGGCTGCTTTGGCCTCTCTGTCCTGAAGAGCTAGCGACTTCTCCTCCCGGGAAGAGCGAGCCTTCCAGCCGCAAGTCTGCCCTTCTGGCTCACAGAACCTGAGCCAGCACCACCACCCAAGGGCCTGCTGAGATCTCCAAGCCTCCTGCACAGGATCCCACACACACTATCTTCAATCAAGGAACCCGCTTCACTTACGGACCCACGATCATGGGATCCACGGGGCACCTCGCATACCACACCCTGGATCTGTGGTATAACCTGCTGACGGCCCAGTAGAAACATCCGCTTGTCAGTAATACTCTGCAAAGATGGGGTGTCCTCCCCCAGAACACTGCAGACACAATGAACCACAGACCTGCCACGGCGTTGAGTCCCTTGGAGAAAGAACACAAGGGTCTGGGAACCAAGGGGAGGAAGAAGTGTCCTCTATACTCCTTGACTCTTGATGGACCACTGAGGAACTCTGCACTCTGCAGAGTTAGAGAGCTTGATCCCCACAGGGTCACATCTTTTGCCGGGGGGCACAGCAAAAATCCCACTGCACTATAAGCTACAGCTGCCACCTGGGTACTTTGCAATTCTGGTCCAGGAACCAGTGAGCAAAAAGAAGAGTCACCATCTCGCTCGTCTTGGCTCTACTCGTAAGGAAGGGCTGTAGAGAGGAACACCTGGAGTGACCAGACAACCCACAGGGTGCACTGTGACTGTCACGTGTGGACACAGCACCCTGGCCTGAGAAGAGCCTGGTGACTTGGCTGCAGGGATGAGGGCTGCAGCTTGCTCCCTCACTGGGAGAGCCCTGGCTCAGCACTGGTGGCTAAGGATGGGCAGAACGCAGAGGGGAGGTTAAAGAAAGAGAGAGTGACTACCAGTGGTGACCCCAGAGCAACTGCAGCAGCGGGGCTAACCCAGCAAGGAAGTGGCTGCCTGCAGGAGCAGGTCCTTCCACGTGCCCAGGGAGGGGTGGGGCTGTGCACATGGAGCCGCGAAGAGGCGCCCACACAGCGGTGCACCAGGTGACAAGTGGCAGTTTAGCATCAACTGGCGTGCACTGTACATGTTAAAAGGTTGTACGATATGCTACTTCTGGGGAAAAGTCAATTTTGAGCATTCTGGAAGGCAGCCACGCAGTATCAGTACCGCAGCTGAGGACGGCGTGCAGGAGAAGCGTCCACAGGTTCTGCTCCCAGAAGCTGTTGCCGGGCTGGGACAGTCAGCACACGGGCTCTGGCTGGTAGCTCGTTTGGGCTCAGCTCACTGCAGTGCTGCCTCACTACGGCACGGCCCTCCTGGAGCCACCCACACCGGTGGCTGAGAAGAGCACCCTGTGCTGGGACGCTGGCTGCAGGTGTGGCCTGGGTCATAAGGCTTGCTGAGCCTGCACTGTGGCTGGTGTCCGCTCCGTACCAGTCTTGTTCCCCTCCTTCTGCAGGTGCCCCAGCACCCCTTCCCGGGAACCTAATCCGTGACCGGTGTGAACACAAGGCACCTCAGTCTTTCTTTCTTTTTGGTGCCGAGGATCGAACTCAGCCAAACCCCTCACCCCACAGCATCTCCATCTTGTGTGGCTGAGACACGGAGCTTCCGGAGGTGCCTCCGCCCAGGTCTGAATCCCATTCCACCGTGGGAATCTCTGGAGCAGGTGTGCATCCCAGTGGCAACATGTGTAAAGCCGCGAGAGCGGTGGGCCCTCTAGGAATGACACGGGGGCCTCGGGCAAAGGCTTTCACCACTCACTGGCCTGGCAGGGTTTCCCCTCACCACACGCTACCTTTGGTTGGTGGTCTCCCAGTGCATTTCTTTGAACTCTCAGCCTATAAATCTGGCCTCATTTGTAAAACAGAAGTATCTGTTCTTACTGGCTGATATGGAACTGCCTTGCTGCCAAAAGCAGTGCTCACAGGGCGGCCCTCCAGGGCCACTACGGAGCACTGAAGCAGAAAGTTCTGGTTGCTGGTCCCCTTCGGCCTGCAGAGAACTTGAAGCAATGGGCCCAACGCTCTTCCTCAGTTCAGGGCCAAGACTCATCATGAAGCAGGGCCCCTTATCCTTGAGTAACTCTAAGAACAGCAAAGCAGGGGTGGCAATGCAATAAGACCATGTAAAAAACGTCACCTGAAAGAGGACGAGTACAGAATTCTCTACATGCTGGTTTGATTTTTTTCCTTCTTGTTTCCTCTTCCATCTTGCCCAAGAGAGGGAGGCAGTGGCAGAGGATGAGTGGGAACATCAGAGGAACAGAATAAATGAGAGCTTCCGACCTATTTCTGTTAAGCGGCACCCTTAGCTACCTCCCTCATGAGATGAGGGGAGAAGGCGACATTCCTGGCTCTTCCAGGCCTGGGTTTTTCTGGATATTCTGAATACCGCCCTCAACAACGTCAGAAGTTCCTTTGGGGTGAAGACACTGGCACATGCTATCTAAATGTCTCTGGAATGAACTGCATTGAATTAATTGGTCAAGGGGGACCCTTAAATTCTAACTGCTCCTTTGTTAAAAATAAAAATGTTTAAAAAGAGAGAGAGGATGTTAAGTTAATCTGTGCGAATCTGTTCTAGCCCCTCACATGGTGTGCAAAGTCAGGCCTGTGTGTGCCCACTGCAGGGAAGGATCCATTTCAACAGCCAGAAAGAGGCTCAGAAGAGGAGAGACAGGACTTTGGGAGCTTTAATTCACTTAATTTCAATTGTTTTAGTTTTTCCAAAATGCACATGTATCCCTCCACCAAAAAATGTATTTTCTTGTATGTCAAAAAGGAAAATGTCAGCTTTCTAGCGCTACTGTGCTTGGGATGCATCCTAGCTTAACAATATGATAACAAGGAAATGAAATTTGAAGGCTGTGAGAGACCTGCAAGTAGCACTGTGACGCCCTTAGGTTTCTTATCTGAGGACCACATGTCCCGTAAATCTAACTCTCCAGGTGGAGATGTGGGCAAGCTACACAGGAAGTCAGCTGCTAGAGTCAAGAGTTACAGGCCTTTAAACTATATGCCTGGGAATTACCCGAGCCACAAAGCACAGCAGACAAGAGAGCGGGAGGAAAGTTCAGCTCAACAAGCCACTACCAAAGTCTCCCTG
>PVJO010009926.1:0-66860 GCA_004026905.1 Hystrix cristata
AAGTAATGGAGTCCTCAGACACCAATCATTTAGCTCTCTCAAAGTACTAAACATTAACTCAGGCCAGCAGATACAGAGTTCCAAACAGATCTGAGCTAAAGACCTTGCTTTTTAGGGTAGACTTGGAGAGTCAGGGAATGAAGAAGTTAGTGGTAGAACAGTAAGGTAAATACAAAGAACAAAACTTTTGGAAAGAAAGACCTGAAAAGGAAGAAAGTGAGGAGTTCCAGGTTACAGGAAAAGAAGATCAGTGGAAGAGGAGGAAAGGGGAAGAACAGGCATAGAGAAATAGAGGAGAGGAGGGACATTTTTCCCACATTGATACCTAGAGGAAGCACTGAGACCCAAAGGCCCAAGGAAGGGGATTGGGGATTTAGGTCTGTGGTAAAGCACTTGCCTGGCAAGTGTAAGGCCCTGACTTCGATCCTCAGCACCCTAAAAAAGAGTCCTGAGGGAAAAGGCTGGCCTCATAAATGAGTGAAGGGAACCAGTTACCAAAACAAAGTGAGTTGAGGAGACTGAGGCAAACTGAGTCATACAAAAGCTGCTATCAGTTCCGGCCGATTGTGCTGAGTCATACAAAAGCTGCTATCAGTTCCGGCCGATTGTGGCCAAAAGAAAAAGGGAACCCACTGATTTGATCTGATTTTTCAAGGTAGGCCAGAAATCTACTATTCTTAAATGAAATCCCTCTTTACACTGGGAAACTAATTCATTCATATATAGACAGACAGACATATATATACACACACACACACACACACACACACACACACACACATATATTATTTTTGAAGAAAATACTACAATAAAAACAGAATCAGTCCAGGTTTGGCCCACTACAAAGTATTTGACAAATTTCTTAGTATCTGGACTTGGAAAAGCCGTTCCTTGGGAAGTTTTAACAAAAGAAAAATGATGAGGCCTTGAACAGGTCAGACAGTACACTGGGTCCCCAAGTCAGCATTCCAACCTCTATCTACATCACATATTGGCCCACTAACTGCTTTGTAATTCACTAAAGATCCTTCAGTACCCACAAACCCCTTTGCTGGTATCTGACCAACAGTAAAAGGTGGAGAAGCCAGGAGTAAAGTTAACAGAGATACACAGGGGTGGGGGGATTGTAGGTTTGCGTACATATGTGCATGTATATACACACTGCTGAGGAGAGGTGGCAGAAGTTATGGATGGAGTAAGCCTGGACCAGTCACTGGCTGGATAAAGCAGGGGACAGATGCCCCCAGTGTGTTCTGGCCCCAACCAACTTGGGAAACAGTCTCACACTGGATGGCTCGAAGGCGAGGAATGATGGTGGGGCTTGCAGGAGGGCTGGAGTGGCTGTTGATAAGACTCTTCCGTTTATCCATGGTGGGGGAGGCCTGCACCGTGAACTTGTGCTGGAAATCTGTTTAAAAAAGACAAACACATATGTGCATTAGAATTATCCCATCGTCAAATTCATTTAGGCTTCCTCACAGGCCTGAAGGATAGGCCTCAGTTTCCCAAAAAGCTCTGTTCACTTGGGAAATGTTTCCTTTCAGAATCTTCTTTTACCCAAACAGACATGGCAAGATGAGTGTAGGAAACAATGGAAAATGTATTATCCAAGTAAATAACATTAAGATAGAATTTAAAAGCTCTCTAATGTGTATTGGTGGAGCAGTTACACATTGAGAACAGCTATTTAGCTCATGAGATCTTGTTGACTATTCTAGGAATGTGACTTCAGGTCTCAGTTTCATGCCTTCTTTTCAGGGACCAGAGCAGGGAGACAAATGCTCCTCACCTAAGATGAAAAGAGCAGGGTATGAAGAGCTAACCCATAGTGGGAATCAAGAGAGATGGGGCACGTGCCCCAGTTCTGACATATTCCAAAGGAGGTCACAATACAGCACAGAGAACATAAAACTTACAGCTCTGAATTTCTGAGTTTGTCTCCTAAGAAGCACAATAAACAGTGCTTGTTCACACCTAGGTCTCCCTGCTAGACTGTGATCTGAAAAAGGCGGTCTCTATTTTTTATATTTGCATCCCCAGCACAGCACTACATGGGCAGAGGCTATATGCTCAAGGGGGGCTTAAACGCTCCATGCTAGCTGAAAGAAAAATACGTGCAACAAGGAAACCAGCAACACGTCCCATGAGCACACTCTCAGAATTCCCTTGTCTGTGTCTAAGGCTTAAAATCATCCATAGCTGTTCTTATTATGCCATTTTCCCGTGGTTCCTTACACTTCTAATAAGCTTCTCTCTGAGGTCTGATAGACTCAGAACATTTTTATCTATATAAACACATATTTGAATAATCACCTCCCTCCATGGCTATATTACACACCACAAAGATTCTAATTCATAATTTCATATTTCTCTGCATTTTGCCAAAGGCTGTAATTCCACAAATGTATCTGTATTCAGCCACTGCACTTCTAAAAGGTTATACATTAGACCTAATCTCAACTGCACTTAGAGAACTAATTATTCAAAGAAACCTTGAGATGAGTTGTTGTGCAGAGCCAAGATTTCTCCTATCTCCCACAGACACACCACACACACCCCTCAACTACATCCTCCCTGCTGCATCTCCCCCTACAGTGAGATGCACTTGGCTGAGCCACCTAACCAGCAGCCTGGACCATGCCAGTCTTTCTTCGTGCTCTACATTCATTCTCACTCAACAGTTCCCCTGTAGTCGGGTAGATTTTCAGCAAACCAGCATTTCCACAGCACCCAATGGCGCATTCCAACAGGCCCGCCTGAGAACTACAGTCTGTGTCTCCAAGCTTTGCAGCTGCTCCCACAAGCCCCCCACCATACCAGCTCCTACCCTTGCTCCCATTTCCCACTTAAGGCCTCTGACCAGAAGGGAGGCTGATGCGGTTGCCATCCTTGAGCTTCAGCCGGCTCTTCCGGAACTTGCCCTTGCGTTTCTTCACCCGGGGCTTCTCCTGGCACAGCTGGTGGATGATGATATGGAGCTCCCGTTCTAGGATGTCAATCTCCCGCTCAGCCAGTTCCTGTTCCCTACGCCGCAGCAGCTCCTCTTGGTTCTTCTGCTGGAGTGCAGCCCGTGTCAGCTCCTCTTCCCAGGTGCGAAGCTCCTGTAGAGTGGGCAGGTTCATCAGAGGGAAAAGAGGGTCACTCAGTGCAGGGGGGCTCTAGGTGCACCTGACAGCCTGCCAGGGACTCATGCTCACAGCAACCTGGAAGGCTTTTCCCCCAGTGCCTGGTGGAGAGAAGGGGCTCAGCTGTTAGCTGGTGAGTGAACACCTGAGCATCCAGAGTGGGGAAAGGAAGCCTCAGAATAGCTGCACTGAGGACACATCCAGAGAAGCTGACACCACAGGCCAAGCTTTTACAGATGAGGGCTGGGGGCATGATGAGGGCATCACAAGTAATATGGAGATAGCAGTACTGACCTCACAGACATGACACAATTCATAAAAATTATAACAGAGCATGGCACACACTACATGCTCTACTATGCAAGCTGGTATGAGAATGGGTTTGACTTTTCCTAGGACAGCACCAGTAGTGCCCCCTTATCCACAGGAGTATGTTCCAAGACCCTCCAGTGGATGCCTAAAACCACAGCTAGTGCCGAAACCTATGCATACTGTGTCTCTTCCCCTACTGTGTACCTATGATCAAGTTCAATTTAGAAATTAAACACAGAAAGAGATAAGCAATAGTAACTAACAAAATTCTGACAATATACCACAATAAAATCACCAGCTTTGCTACTCTTGCACTTTGGGGCCACTATTAAGTAAAGAAGGGCTACTTAACACAAGCTCTGCAACATCATGATAGCCGATGTGATAGATAAGACTGTTATCGAATGACTAACAGGCAGGTAGTGTACACAGGCAGAGAGAAGACGGACATCCCCGGGGGGGACAGCGCAAGATTTTATTACACCATTCAGAATGCATGCAATTTAAAACTTCTGGAATTTTCCACTTAGTATTTTTGGACAGTGGTTGGCTGTGATTAACTGAAACTTCAGAAAATGAAACCATGGATGGAGGGGATTTGTGTAACTACTTATGACAAAATCCAATTTTCATTTTTCTTACTGGTTTATGTAATTTATAATTACATTGTGATTTTACCAATCAAAAGAAAGATAACTAAGAATCTGTGATTTAACAATCTAAATCACACTGCACTGTGTGAACAAAGCCAGCAGCCCTAAGAGTTCTTCTACAGGCCTAGCAGTGATGATACAACAGTTTCTCATGATCATTCTATTTAATGATCAGCACAGGTCCACCCAGAAGGGTCCCTGAAGATTTGTCATAAGTTCACTCCATTTTCCTGCAAAACATTTGATGCCTTGCCAGAAAGTACTATGTTTAGGACTGCTATGTTCCACAAAAGCTCTTCAAATCAGTTCTAAAAATTATTTTTAAGTCATTTAGGAGTGGGAACAACAATAATACTGCAAAGAACATAGGTTTTAGAATCAGAAGGCCCAACCAAGGTCAAGGTTCAGCTTCCCCACTTGTTAGCTCTGTGACCTGAGGAAGCCACCTACCCTCAGCTCAGAGAACGAAACAATAACACCTGCAATATACAACAGTGACAGGAGCCAGAAGACTCCTGGATAAAAAGGACAAAAAGACTTCATCAGATGTTTCAAAAACCATATAAAATTTTGGCTACTATTAGTATCATATTGCTGTTAACCTCCCAAATTCCTCAAGTGCAGAATGAGAAGCAAAAAAAGAAATTAACCACCAGCAGGTCTGCGCGCGCCAGTACCACTGATCTGAGCCAGCTCCGCCTCCTCCAGAGACCACTGGAGATCAACCCCATAGACTTGGAGGTTTGAGCTGGCAGGTTTGCGCACTCAAGCACCACTAATCCAGGCTGGCTCCTTCCATGCACCAGCAGGGTGAAACTCAAGTAACCTCTCCCTCTCTCTCTTTTTTTTTCTTCTCTTCTTTTCTAGTCCAAGCCATCACTACCTAGCAGAGCCAACAATACCTGTGCCACTGAGGAAAGTTTTAGAGACATAAAGGGTAAGGAGACATGGAGGGGCTAACAAGGATCTCCCAGAGAATTGCAGGTTGAAAACTCTGCCCCAGACTCCACTCCTGGAGGCCAGGATCAGCATAGTACACAGCACTAACCACAGACTCGATATGCCTAACAAGTACAGAATCAGGTTTTGGCCTGCATACCACCACAAAATGGTGGACATCAGAGAAATCACACACTATATATATGTATATGTATATATAACAATGTATATATTTTTGTTTTGTTTCTCTTTTTCTTTATTCTCTCTATTACTCATTCTGCTATCTGTCTGATGTGTTTTCTTTGCTACCCATTCTTTCTTGTTGATGTTGTTTAGGTTTTTACTTCTACTGACTCCTGCCTTGCCAATATCTTTTCTTCTCTCTACTCCCTTTTCTCTGTCTCGCCTTCCTCAACCAACTGCTCTGATTTTTCTTTTTTCTTTTTGTTTTCTCTCTCTCTTTCACTTTTCATGAGTGACTACTGTCTAGATTCTATATGGTTTGACCCACTACTCCCACCCTTCACTCTTCCTATATTATCTACACAAGTTTCTCAAAGTATAAGTAACATCCTTTTATCCTTAAGCCTTGCATCAACTAGAACTCTCTTCATTGACCTTGCTAACTTTCCTTATCCCTCATAATCCCCCATACATCAGAGTAAAAACCACTTTACTAAGAGGAAACCCACTACCTACAAATTCCTGGTTTATATTTGATTCTGCTTTATAACTGTGTTGACCTTGCTCCTATGGTTAAAAATACAAAGTTAACAGTTACCACAGTTGGTCAATTTCATGAATGCAATTAATGCTATTGCTATTGCTAATGTACTAGTGCAGCAAGGGTGTTATACAGGTTATAACCAATTATACTTTCTCATATGGCAATACTGGGGTAATAATCATTAACATAGTCCAAGGTTTTTTTTTTTTTGTTTTTTTTGTTTTTGTGGTGCCGGGGATCGAACTCAGGCCCTTGTGCTTGCAAGGCAAGCACTCTAATCACTGAGCTAAATCCCCAGCCCCCCATAGTCCAAGGTTTTGAGACAAACACAAAAGCCAAAAACCACATAGAAGACACTGAAAGAACAGACTTCTCCTTGGAAAACACTGATATTTGTCTTCAAGTAACCTACCAAAAACAAAATATAAAAATCAACACTGAAACTAAAAAGGGGGAAATACTTATAGACCCAAAGAAAATGACGAGACCCAGAAGTAAAATACAACCATAGGCCCCCCCAGCCCACCCAGAACAAATCAGAGGACAATGAAATAGAGGAAATCAGAAAACACCCAATCAAACTTTCAGAAAGGATAGTAGCAGAAGTTAAAAAACAGATGGACAAGGCTATAGAGAACATCAGATTAGAAATAATTGGGCAAGTTAAGAAAGAGATGAGATCATAATGAAAGACCTGCTTAGTGAATTTAGAGTAGACAGATAAAAAAACAGAGGAGCTTAGAAAACCAATGGAAAACTTGACCACTCAACTCAGGAAAGAAATGGAACCCATGAAACAGATCCAAACAGATAGCCAAGGAATTAAAAACTACCGTGAAAGCATATGCAGTAGATTAGATGAAAAAGAAGACAGAATCTCAGAACTAGAAGAGAGGACTGCAGTTCATGACCATGAAAAGGAAAACTTCTTAAAAATAGCTAGAGACTATGAAAAATCAATACAACAACTGCAAGATGATGCAAAGAACAACAACATAATATTGATTGGAGTGAATGAAAAAGAATGAGACAGTGCAAAGGATATAAAACGATTATTTACAAAAGTAATGACAAAAAATTTCCCAAGCATGAGAAGACAACCTGACATACAGACAAGTGAGGTATAAAGAACCCCAATTACCCACGAGCAAAATAAATCTACACCAAGACATATAATAATCAAGATTCCAGAAATTCAACAAAAGAACAGAATACTGAAAATTGTTAGAGAAAAAAACAAATCACTTATAAAGGTAAACCCATCGGAATCACAGTGAACTTCTCAACACAAACCCTTAAATCAAGGAGCACCTGGAGGAAAATATTTCAAGCCTTAAAAGAAACAATCTCCAACCCAGATTGATGTACCCAGCCAAATTATCTTTCAAATTCAACAAAGAAATAAGATACTTCCACAACAAAGAAAAAGTGAAGAAATTCATGACCTCCAAACCATCTCCACAAAATATTTTGAAGGATATCCTAGAAAACGCAAAAGGAAACCATAATTACAAGGACACTAATAAAAAGAATCCACCAGGCAAGAAGAGCAGTTAAACTGAAGTGAAACATAGAACCAAAAACAGAAAAGATTTATGACAACGATAAGCCAATATATAACACCTGTAACCATCAATGTAAATGGTCTCAACTCACCAATCAAAAGAAACAGACTAGCAGAATGGATCACGAAACAAGATCCCTCAATATGCTGCATACAAGAGACACATTTAACTCAAAAGGAAATCCATAGACTGAAAATCAAAGGATGGAAAACAGTATTTCATGCAACAGGAACCCAGAAAAACGCAGGATAGCTGCCCTAATCTCAGACAAAGTGAACTCCAAACCAAGACTGATCAAGAAGGACAAAGAAGGTCACTACATACTTCTCAAGGGAAAACTCCAAGAGGAAGAAATAGTAATCATTAATATTTATGCACCAAATATCAGTGTACCTAACTACATAAAACAAATATTAAGAAACATGAAAGATCAAATTGTTTCTAACACAATCATAATGGGATACTTCAATACCCCACTGTCACAAATAGACAGATCAACTAGACAAAAAACAAAGAAATATCAGAACTGAATCAAATCTGTGAACAAATGGACTTACCAGATGTCTACAGAGTGTTCCACCCTACAACACCAGAATACACATTCTTCTCAGCTGCACAGGGACATTCTCCAAAATAGACCACATACTAGCTCATAAAGCATGTTTAAGTACATGTAAGGGAATTGAAATTATCCCATGCATACTATTGGACCATAGGGAATTCCAGTAAAACTGGAATTCAATGGTAACAGAAACCAAAAAAAAAACCACATAAACACATGGAAACTAAGTAACATCCTTCTGAACAACAACTGGGTCACAAAAGAAATTAAAGAAGAAATTAAGCAATTTATACAGTTTAATGATAATGCCAACACAACATATTGGAACCTATGGGATACAATGAAAGCAGTGCAACTAGGGAAATTCATTGTGTTGAACTCCCACATCAGGAAGACAGAAGGAGCTCAAATAAACAACTTAATGTTGAACCTCAAACGTCTAGAAAAAGAACAAATCAAATGCAAAGCTCATACAAGAGAGGAAATTATTAAGAACAGAGCCAAAATTAATGCAATTTAGACTAAGAAAACAATACAAAGAATCAACAAATCAAAAGATTGGTTCTTTGAAAGATTAAATAAAATAGACAAACCCTTAGCCAATCTTATCAGGAAAAGGAAAGAAAAAACCCAAATCCATGCAATAAAAAATGAAAGGAGTGAAGTCACAATTGACCCACAGAAGCCCACAGGATCATCAACACCTACTTCAAGAACCTATACTCCAACAAGATGGAAAACACTTAAGAAATGGACAGAGTCTTAGAAACATATGAACTACCAAAACTGAATCAAGATGACATAAGAATAATAAATAACCCAATATCAGCCATTGAAATTGAAGAGGTAAATAAAAATCTACCAACGAAGAAAAGCCCAGGTCCTGATGGTTTCACAGCTGAATTCTACAAGAAATTCAGAGATAATCTAATACCACTATTTCTCAAACTCTTTAATGAAATTGAAAAGGAAGCAGTACTTCCAAAATCATTCCTGGAAGCAAGCATTACCCCTATACTAAAACCAGAAAAAGATCCAACCAAAAAAGAGAACTACAGGCCAATTTCCCTAATGAATATAGATGCAAAAATTCTCAGTAAGATACTACCAAACAGAATGCAATGGATTATCAAGAAGATTATACACTACGACCAAGTAGGATTCATCTCAGGGATGCAGGGATGGTTCAACATACATAAATCAATATATGTAACATACCATACCAACAAACTTAAAGACAAAAATCACATGATCATCTCAATAGATGCAGAAAAAGCATGTGACAAAATCCAACACCCATTCATGATAAAAACACTACAGAAAACAGGAATAGATGGTGTATATTTAAATTTAATAAAAGCCATCTATGACAAACCAACAGCCAACATCACACTTAATGGTCAGAAACTGGAAGCTTTCACACTAAAATCTGGAATACAACAAGGTTGTCCACTATCACCACTATTATTCAATACAGTTCTAGAAACACTAGCCAGAGCAATCAGGCAAGAGAAAGAAATAAAAGGAATAAAGATAGGAAAGGAAGAAGTTAAACTATCATTATTTGCAATTGACATGATACTCTACATAGAAGACCCCAAAAATTCCACCAAAAAACTTGTAGATTTAATAACTAAATTCAGTTGTGGAGCTGGGTACAAAGTCAACACCCAATAGCATTCCTATATACCAATAATAAACTCACTGAGAAAGAAATAAGAAAAGATATACTTTGCACAATCACATCATAAAAAAATGAAATACTTAAGAATTTAACAAAGCAAGTAAAAGATCTTTTCATTGAAAACTACAGTACTCTAAAAAAGGAAATTGAAAAGCATATCAGACGATGGAAAGATATCCCATGTTCTTGGGTAGGAAGGATAAACATAGTGAAAATGGCCATACTTCCTAAATTACTATACAGATTTAATGCAATTCCAATCAAAATACCAATAACATACTTCACAGAATTAGAGAAAACAATCATGAAATGCATCGGGAGACAGAACAGACCAAGAATAGCAAAAACAATCCTGGGCAAAGGAATAAGGTGGGGCATCACAATCCCCAATTTGAAATTATACTATAAAGCTACCATGATAAAAACACCATGGTACTGGCACAAAGACACACCTGAGGACCAATGGAACATGCCAGAAGATACAGAAACAACTCCAAACACATTCAAATACCTCACCTTCGACAAAGGAGCCAAACACCCTCAGAAAGATAGCCTCTTTAATGCATGGTGCGGGAAAAATTGGCTTGTCACATGCTGGAAACTAAAACTAGATACATGTCTCTCACTATGTACTAAGCTAAAATCAAAGTGGATCAAAGATCTAAACATTAAATCAGAAACACTAAATCTACTGGAAGATAGAATAGGAAGAACTCTTGAAGACATAGGTGTAGGAAAAAAAAAATTATGAACAGAACCCAGTCTGCACGGGAAACAAAACAAAGAATCAGTGCTTGGGACCACATCTTATTAAAAGGCTTTTGCACAGAAAAAGAAATCACCAATACAGCAGGGTGAAAACCCACAGACTGGCAAAAAATTTTTGCCAGCTGTTGCTCAGACAAAGATCTAACATCTAGAATTTATAAAGAACTCAAAAAAAATCAAATCCTGCCAGATTTAAAGACCCAATTCAAAAATGGGCATCTCAAATGAATAAACGTTTCTCAGATGAAGAAATAAAAATAGCAAATAAATATATGAAAAAGTGTTCAACATTATTGGTCATTCGAGAGATGCAAATCAAGACACTGCTAAGATACCATCTCACTCCAGAAAGAATAGCTATTATCAAGAAATCAACGAATAACAAATGCTGGTGGGGCTGTGGGGAAAAAGGTACCCTCCCCTACTGTTGGTGGGAATGTAGATTGGTCCAGGTACTGTGGAAATCAGTGTGGAGATTCCTCAAAAAACTACAACTAGATGTTCCATTTGATCCAGCTATTTCTCTGCTTGCTATCGTCCCAGAAGAATTAAAATCATCATATAACAGCAATATATGCACAACCATGTTCACAGCAACACAATTGGTAATAGCTAAGTCTTGGAAACAACCTAAATGCCCAACAACTAATGAATGGCTAAAGAAGATATGGTTTTTCTACACAATGGAGTACTACTCTGCCATAAAAAAGGATAAACTAGAGACATTTGTAGGTAAATGGATGCACCTTGAGAACATACTCATAAGTGAAATAAATCAGACACTTTTTAGTACACATCGAATTGTTTCTCTGATATGAGAAACCATAAGTGTAAATATGGACAAAGAGGTATAATAGATATTATGTTAAAAAAAAGTATTCAGAAGGGGAGAACTAGATAGGGAGAAGGGGGAAAAGAAGGAAGGGAAATAGAAAAGAAAGGAGAAAAGGAAACAAAGTAAATAAAAGTGCTGCAAATAGGGAAGGGTCGGGGAACAGAAGGGAGGGGTGGGGAAGATGGGGGAAAACCATGATATATCATGTACAGGTACAAAAGAACCATGTTGAATATGATCATTACGTATACAATGTACCAATACATGCTCTTAGTAAAAAATAATAAAAATCAATTATTAATTTAAAAAAAATTAACCAAGTCTACATGGACACTCCCCAGGCCCCATCTGTACCCCTCAGACTTAGCCCTGCCCCTACAGTGCAAGCTATATAACTGTTTATGATTGGCTTCGCCTGTGTGAGCAGCAAGGGTAACGCTATCCAAAGGAATGGCCTCTGAAACACAAAGGTAGATCACCAGCAGACTAGCACTCTGTCAACTCCCCAGCTGGTCTGAGCTTGGAACTCTTTTGGGAAAAACATATAATTTCAGATCCATGGTATTTTTAGTCCATAATCTGTTTCTGACTCTGCTACCAAAAGACACTGATGGGATGTTCTGATAGCTATTCTAAATGCTGAAGTATCCCTACATGAAGTGAACTCTCTAGAAACCCACTGTGGAGCCAAGAATCTTTCTAGAATCCTCTCCTATTTTCAGTTGACAGGGGAGACACCCCACTGGCAGCTACTTGTTGGTGTTCTTTCTCTGCGTGCACAGTTAAGTAGATACCAAGCAAGAAGCTGGTCATGTCAGAATCATGGTGGTCAGGCTGATTTAGTTCATGGGCCTATAGATAGGAAAAGGTCTGCTAAGCCAATGCATGTCTTTTTTTTTTTTTTACCTTTTCTTTGGCCCTGAGTTGGTCAAACATCTCTTGAATCTCATGCTTCCAGTCATCCTGCAGGCAGTGGAAAGAGTCCTTGGGCATTTCAAAGAAACCAGACTCCTCTATGGTAGTTAGCTGGTCCAGGATGCTCGTGAAAGATGGTCGTGAATGGGGGTCAGGATTCCAGCAGTCTGAAAAGAATGCATGAGGAAACAAAAAGTGCGAATGGACAAAGGCCAACAGAAGACCTCACTGACCAGGAAATTCTCCTTTCTCCTTCCAGAACAGACTGGAATTTAGGTAATCTCAAATAGGAAATAAAGATGACTGAAATTGGAAATCAAATTGCAGCAGTTCTGATGTTAATTAAGTACAAGAAAATTGAGAGCCAGAGTTTTCTGTGGCTCTCACCACAGCTTACCATGTTAGTACACAATTCAAGCCTTGGCAAGGAATAACTACAGCCCAGGCCTCAATTTCCCATAAATACATAGCTACTCTCTCCTCCCCACCTCCCACAGTAGAATGATGAGAAGGCAAAGATGGAAGCATCAGAGTGGGAAAAGTGAATTTCATCTAATTCAAGCTCAGCTACTAAGTAATGAGGCGATCACTTGCCCACTTAAGCTTGATCAGCTTTTTTTTTCTTACTTAAACTGTGAGATTTGACTAGACACTTTAGAGGTTCTTTCTTCTCAGTTATTTATTTCTACATGTAAAACACTCAAAGATCCTGAAGTAAGGGCTAATATACCTTCTTCTTTTATGTTAAATAATAAGATGCCAAAGTAATAGATAGCAGGCTTTAATAGTTAACATTGTAGTCACTGAACATGACACCCCATATGGGAACTGTAACAGCAGAGAGTTGCCATCATTTGAAGCAGGTCTTCCAACTGCCCACAGCACTCCTGCTCAAGAGAAAAATGCTTTCTCCTCTTTTTAAAACTGACCTTATGAAATTAGCAAACATCTACCAAGTGCTATAAAAGTCTCCTGTTTTATTCAAGACGGGGTTTACTTACCTTCCATGAGTCTGGCAAAAGGTTCTGGGCAAGTAGAAGGAATAGGAAGGGCAAGTTTGTTCATGGCCACTCCATAAGCCACCGCTAAGCCATCAATGCCTCGGAAGGGCACCTCCCCGGTCAGCAGCTCCCAAAGCAGCACCCCATAGCTAGGGAGAGGAAGAAGACAAACACCACATAATAAACCAAAGGTACAACCTCAGTGAAATAGCTTGTGAGGCTTTACCAAGCATCTCATAGTCTCTCCAACACACAGGTACGTTAACCAAATAGACACGCTAATGTAATAGAAAAGGGAAGCCACAAAGCCTACTAGTGAAAAGCAGAAACTCTGGAGTCAAGCACACTTGGTTTCAAAGTCTTGTTCCATCATTCTCAGCCATGAGACTGTGGGCAAATTATTGCATCCCTCTAAGCCTCCAATTCCATTTTTTAAAAAACTTCAGCTTTTGTCACACATTGGAGAGAGGCATTAGAAAAATAAAGAACTGACCACACAAAAGGGATTTTGCTCTGGTATAAGATTTCTTCATATACCTACCAGGCTGAACAGATTCCTACTCCAGATCAGTGCGAGTAGGTCCTCAGGAAGACCTCTAATTCAAGAGGAAAATTCCCCAATGGCAGACCACTGGTAGGGCAGCACATCTATCAGGTGTGTGCACTTTGGTGTGCCCTCTGTATCTTTCAAGTCTACTTAAAGAATTTCTCATGTCCTAGGAGTCAGAAAATGCAGACTACAAAGCTTACTGGAAGAATTATTCTATGAATTCACAATCAAAGCCAGCACTCAATCCTTCTAAGAGTAAGTCAGGACAAGAAACCATAAGCCTATGAACAGTCAGAAGAATAGTGCTCATATTTTCAACACCAACCTCAAATTTCTTGTGACAGTCATCAGTTCTGTGCAGCCAGAAGCAAAAGCCATTTTAATTTTAAAAATACTCAATATCTATTTATTGTGATACCTTATATGCTACATGTACAGAATGCTAAGGCACTTTACAAAAATCTTCTTGAATCTCTACACCAAGCCTGTGAGGAGGTATTATCACTTTTTGACAGCTGAGGAAAGTAAGCCTTACACAGGCTTAACAGCACATATAAAGCACGTATGTGGAGTACACTATCAAGGCCCTGGGCCAACTCACAATTCCTTCTCTCTACAGTGCCCTTCTACCATTTCTATACTTGGTAAGTGCTAATCGTCTTTCAAGATCCAACTCAAATATCCCACGATTTATTCATTCATTCCTTTTAAAGATCTACTAAATATGTACCAGGCATACAGCTCAATGCCAGGCACTGAGACACAGGATAGAAGACACAGATCTTATCTGCAAAGAGATTAATGAGACAGACAGAGAAGACAACAGGTACAATACAGACTGATGAGTCATGATATGAGATACTAGGACACAAAGGAGGATCTTCTAAAGCAAACAAGGATAGGAACAAGAGATGGTGCTGGCGTTAAGCCTTGGCTGCTAAATGAAAGAAGAGGCCCAGATCTCCAGACAGGTGGCAGTATGCACAGAGACCAGTGATCTACACAGTCTCTAGTGTAGTCTAGAAACAGGTAATCTAGAGCATGGGTTTGCTCTTACAGCATCCCTAGTGAGTTAGCTTGGCAGCAAAGAGGAGCAACGTGGAACCCAATGTGCCAGGGCCTACATAAGGGCCCTCATGGTGGCCTAGCCAGTCTCCCTGAACCATGGCTTTACCCTCCTAAGGCCTCCTTGTCATCTTCATTGTATTGAAAGGAAATGGACAGCTGCAGGTCTTGACTTGTCTAGGCAAAAACTTAAATTTCAATTTTAAAAAGCCTTCTCTGTTATCCCTTTGTTTTGAAAGGCATGTATTACAGTTGTTTCTTTACCAGCCTATGGATTCCTAAACAACAGGTTCAGCAGTTTTAAACATTTGCATTCTCGTGGCTTAGCCCAGGCTTTAGTACAAAGAGAGAGGAGACTGAGATCCTACCCTTTGCAGCTTCAAGGAGGCAGCTTTGCTCTTTATGGGCTTGGTTATCTGCATGCTGTTCTAGCAGAAGGGTTCTACAGCTAAGAGAAGTAATGAGGCCTGCTACTCAAGTACAGAGAAAGGCTGATTCAAATGCCTATGTTATCACTTAGTGGTCACCTGCCCTTGAGGAAGCAAGGTCATCTCTCCAAACCCCAGTTTCCCCCTCTGAACAAAAAGACCAGAATATCTGCCCCCTAGAATAGTTACAAGGAAAAAGTAACAACAGCCATTCCTCATACAGACACTGCCATCTATGGCTGGTCAATGTGGTTTCTGTTCTAAAGGGCCTGAAATGAGGAAGTGTCTGGGGAGGGTATGGTACTGCACAGGCCATGTAGGGACAGCCTTGCTTAGGGACACTGACTTTTAGAAAAGTCGGCATTCTGGAAATAACTAAACCACTGAGTTTTCCTGTGCCAATGTCCTCTTTAGTTTTACAATGGAAGGTGGATGACATAAAGGAAAACCTGCTATATCCTTGGCAGGAATGGAGACCCCAGAAAGAAACTGAAAAAATACAAGGTAAGTGAATGTGAGCAGGCACTAGGAGCAGGTGGCAGAATTCAATGTGATTTATCCCAAATGCAGTCTACTTTGTTGCCCTCCCTGGATTTGAAAGAAGGAGACAATTCCTTTCAAGACCATTTGCAAGCAGTCTGAAGGGCAGTTCAGCGACATCCATCCTTCCCAAACCTTGGCAAATTCACCCTGGGTTAATAATTAATCACCTCCAGAGATTTAATAACCCCTTAAACAATGGGGAGGGAGCTTGAAAGTGAGGAAAAGATAAGAGTGGATAACAACCCTTCCAAATCAAAAACACAGTAATTCTGCACCTGTTCTGAGCCAGAACTTAGTCTTATTAACCTGTGTCATCTCTAAGGCTGCCAACCTGGGATCTTCTGAAAGGAGAGAATCAGTCTCCCTTGAACAAAGTAGGCTGGGCAATCTCTTGCACTTAGTAATCCTCTGTGATCCCACAATTCAGCAACCACACTGACTATCTAATAATCATCTCTGGCAAAGATAATAAAAGTAATATATGCGAAATCACTTTGTGCATTGTAAAGTAACATACTATTATTACTCTGGTTACTTAACTCATTCAAATTGATATATTTATTAACATATATATGCAGTGCATATATTAATATATTTATTGACATAACTTATTCATTAATGTGATAAAAACTTCACACTGTATTACATTTCAAGAGCAGCTTATGAGACAGATTATCTCATTCTCAAAATGGGTGGATGAGCTCAATGAATAAGAGTAAACATATCAAAATATTATAGGTTACCTCTGTAAGTAGGTTTAGGGTGATTTCCTTTTCTTCTGTTTTTCGTTATCTACATTTTCTAATTTTTTTCTATAGGGAACATGTTTTATGAGATAGATGGATAGATAGACAAACAGAAGGACAGATATAAAATTTTTTTTGAGATAGGGTCTTGCTGTGCATTCCAGGCTGGCTCTGAACTCACAATTCTCCCACTTCAGCCTCCCAAGTGCTGGAATTACAAGTGTGTGCCACCACACCCAGCTTATTACTGTGTTTTTAAAAATGAAAAATGCATCTGCCTCATCCCATATACAACAGGCAAGAAGCTCTTATGGGACAATGCCCTTGGTAGCCACCACTGCTCTGCCTGCATAACACAATCACAGGGAAGGGATTCAGCGATCACTCTTCTTGAGGAAGTGAGGAAGTCCCTGCTATGGTTCATGTCTAGATGTCCCCCCAAAAGCTTCATGCAGTCATAGGTGGGGCTTTTACACAGGTAGCTGAATCTAGAGTGTGTGATGCTGGGATTAAGGGTGTGTGATCACTAAATGAGTCCACTGATTAATGTAGTACTGCCCTAATCACAGAAGTCTAGATAAGAGTATAAAAGGGACACAAGAAAACTGCTAAGCCCCCCTGCTTGCCTTTCTGCCTTCTGGCTGCCATGAGCAGTTTCTCCTCTGCAATTCCCATCTGCCTTGCCATCCTGCTGTGGAGTCAGCCAACTATGAACTAAAACCTCTGCAAACTCTAAGCAAAATATACCTTTCCTCCCTTAACTTGTGGGTGTTGGGTATTTTGCCTCAGCAATAAGAAAAGTAACTAAAACAAGCCCCAATCCAAACAGAAATGAGAAATTTACACAGATGAGGATCCAGGTGATTATCATCTCACCCTCTACCACAGCATGTGCAGGAGACCCACGGAATCACACAGAGCAGAAACACAATCTCAGCTGGATGAACCCCTGGCAACAGCAGGGATGCAGAGGCCACCCCAGACCCTCGATGAGGGGACGAACAATGGGACTACACTCAGCACGGTACCTGGCACAGAGTAAGCAGTCAACAAACAGTTCTTCAATGAGTAAGTCAATTTGGGAACCACTTTTGTATCAAGTTCCTAGGCACCTGGTGGCCCTCTCTGGAATACCCTGCTGGATCTAAGGTATGGGGGGGTCCTATCATTCTGAAGAGGCTTCCCAAAGTATAGGAAGAGAATATAGTTGGCGACATGTTGCCAGTGTCTAAATATTGCTGTCTACATGTATAGTGAGGGCACACATTTTCCTCTGGTAATGGTGAGATCTTTTGGAGCCATTTGGATGAGTAGGCTTGAGGAGAGCGGAATTAAGCCCCATGCAATGGGTTTAATGAATTGTGTCTTGAAGGAAATCCTGCAGAACAGAAGATAAGAAAGCTGAGACAAAGCAGACTGAATTATGTTTTCAAACTACATTCATCAACCAAAGTGGGTCATGAGGCTTAAATTCTAGAACAATTCTAAACTAGAGACCCTACTAGTACACCACACGACACTACCCAAAATGCTTCACCCAAAACACTGTTGATAGGAGGTTTACCTCTGAGTCATTCCCCTTACAGAGTCAAATAATTTCACCAGATGCCTCTCACCACAGCCTCCTCAAACTGACTTTCAGGATTTGAAGCTGAAGGACAAGATATGGTCATTAGTTTTGGAATAAGGATACTCGTAAAACACGAGGCAGGACTTTTCAACTTTTACTCCAAGTATCCTTGTGTGGGCTTGTTCCTCCCGTGGAGAACAAACCCCTGCAATGGCCTTGTCCTTCCCTGCCTGACATCTCGGTCACTATAAGAAGATCCTACATTTGGCATTTGTGCTTTCCTTTCCCACAGAGAATATGTCAAAATACCTGAGGCAATTCTGTCCAAATTATCACCAGGAGAAACTCTGGAATGTGTGAGATTAAAAAATCTGACAGATTTCAGGGTCAAACAGCAGAAGTCATCTAGCAAGAATACTGGAAGGAGAAAACAAGCATGTTTCTTTCTTCATGGCTTCCCAAGAAAAACGGTCAGAGAAAATCTAGTGCAACAACTGGCTGTGATTTGGGGGGATAATTTGAAAACTTACTACAAAGCTACAGTAATCAAGAAAGGGTGGTACTTACCTAATGATAGACATGGATTAATGGAACAGAATTACAAATCCAGGAATGAACCCATACATTTCTGTTACACCAATTTTTTACAAAAGTGCAAGAAAATTCAATAATAAAAGAGTTGAAATAGACATTTAAAAATATTAAAAAGTTGCATGCCTACCTCACACCGCATTAAAAAGTTAAGGCAAAATAGATTAGAAACCTAAATGTAAGAGCTAAGATTATAACCTTCTTAGAAGAAAACATAGTTGTACATCCTCATGGCCTTAGAGTAGGCCGTGGTTCTTAGATATGACACCAAAAGGATAAGCAACAAAAGCAAAAAATAGATAAATTAGGCTTCATCAAAATTAAAAACAGTTGTGTTTAAAAGAACACTATCAAAAAGTAAAAAAAAAAATACAGAATCAAAAAAATTGTAAATCATATATTTGATAAGGAATTCTTTCAATTCAACAAAGAAAAGACAAGAAGCCAATTTTCAGACTCTTGAGAAATCTCCATACTGATTTCCAGAGAAATGCAAATTAAAACAACTCTGAGATTCCACCTTACCCCAGAAAAAATGGCAATCATTAGGAAGTCAAACAATAACAAATGCTGGCACCACTATGGTGAAAAGGGAACCCTCCTACACTGTTGGTGGGAGTGCAACCTAGTACAACCATTATGGAAATCAGTATGGAGATTTCTCAAGAGTCTGAATGTAGAAATCCCATATGACCCAGCCATTCCCCTACTAGGTATATCTCTCCTAAAGAGCTAGAGACGTCATACTACAGAGATACTTGCACAACAATGTTTATAGCAGCACAATTTGTAATAGCTAAATTCTGGAAGCAACCCGTATACCCATCAATGGATAGCTGGATAAACAAAATGTGGTATCTATACATAATGGAATATTATTCAGCTATAAAGAATGACAAACTAGAGTCTTTTGTAGGAAAATGGATGGACCTGGAAAATACAATGTTGAGTGAAATAAACCAGTCTCCCAAGCTGGAATACCGCATGGTATCCCTCATTTAGTGAGGTAAAATACAAACAAAAGAAAACAGTAAACAATGGATACAAAAAGACAAAATGTTAGATATACACTAATAGACAAAGGGTTCAAGGGAACAAGAAGGCGGCAAAGGGGGAGGGGAATGAGAATCCAGAGGAATAATGATATCTTAAAAATAAGAACCTAATAACCCAAACTTAAATCAGTGACACGTACACTGAATACTACAGTAATTTTATATAGCTGTGACTTACTGCTGTATGTAGGTGGTTGTTTATGTTGCTCACTGTCATAAGCAAAAGGTACAATTAATTGTGGTCTGTAAGCTCGTGTAATTGCCTGTAAGTTTGTGTGATTTTGTATAAATTTTAATAAAAATCTAAAAAATAAATAAATAAATTGGTGAAGGGTTTGGATAGCCATTTCTCCAGAGGAGATATACAAATGGTCAACAGAACATAAAAAGATAATTAACATTATTAGTCGCAGGAGAAATGCAAATCAAACTTCAGTAGGATTCCATTTTACACAGACTAGGTTGGCTATAATCACAAGAGACACTGACAAGGATGTGGAGATACTGGAACCTACGTATGTTGCTAATAGGAATGTCAAACAGAGCTGCTGGGATGAAAATAGCTTGCTGGTTCCTCAAAAAATTAAACTTAGAAACACCATATAACTTAGCAATTCCACACCCAGGAACATATCCAAGACAACTGAAAATATATAGTCACAAAAAAAAAAAAAAAACTTGCTCATGAATGTCCATAGCAGCATTATTCAAAAAAGTGTGAAAGTGAGAAAAACCCAAATGTCCACCACCTGATGAATGGATAAACAAATGTGCCCTATCCATATAAAGGGATACTAGAAAACTGTAAAAGAATGGATTTCTGATGTAAGCCACAATATGGATGAGCCTTGAAAACACTATGCTAAATATAAGAAGTGAGTCACGAAAGAATACATATTGTATGATCCCATTTATGTGAAATGCCCAGACTAGGCAAATCCATAGAAATAGAAAATAAATTAGGGGTTGCCAGGAAACAGTAGGAGGGCAGATTGAGGAATGACTGATAATCAGTATGGTGTTTCTTTTTTGAGTGAGGAAAATGTTCTGGAAATACACAGTGGTTACAGTGGGTTGAATAGAAGCCCTAAAAACCTATGTTGATGTCCCACTATCTGGAATCCTTATTTGGATTAGGATCTCCCCTACAGTTTCCAGAGGGTATGGCCCTGTTAACACCAATTTTGGACTTCCGGCCTCCAAAACTATGAAAGAATGCATTTCTCTTGCTTTGAGCCACCTCATTTGTAGTAATTTGTTATACCATAGTAGCTCTACCAAGCTAGTAACAGTGGTGATCATGGCACAATTTGTAAGTATATTAAAAATCACTGATTTAAAGCCATTAAAGGGTAAGCTTTATGGCATATGAATAATACCTCAATAAAGCTATTATTTTAAAGAAAATGTACATATACACACATATCCATCCACTCAGATGCTCACTTTACAACACTTCAAGGAAGCACTGACTTCACAGACTAAAGCACACTGGTACCCTAAAGGTCTTTCTCCTTTTCTCTGGATATCAATGATACTTCTCCTATTCCACAGCTATGAGGATGTGTACTCTATAGTTGCTCATTCACCCTCAATGGGGACAAAACTTTTTAGATCTATGTTCTTGTGACCTCTTCGGCAGATATTTACTAGGGGGAGTGGTTGATTATTTGTAGTCTGTAGCTCTGTAGTTCCTGTGGCGTGCTTGGGACTCATCTTTTCCCTTCTCTATTTCAATGTCCAGCTAATACAGCTTTGAGTAAAAGATTAACTAGATAACTGGAAAAGATAATTTCTAAGCCACTAAGAAAAAAAAACGCAAAAAACAGCACAAAGAATTCTTGCTGACTTGGGAAGTCATAGGGAGGACACTGGGTCGGCCCCTCTCCAAGTCCAGCAGTAACAGCCACTGAAGTCTAGCACTGCTGCCAGGCAAGCCAAGCTGATGCTGAGGGAGATCTCGCTGAATCTCTCCCCACCGTACAGGTCAGAGATTAGACCCCATGGTACCTCTGGAATCTACTGGTCTTTCCTAAGGAGCACTCTCCAACACAAAGGGCCCTGCATAGAAGTGGTACTTGCCACAACGCTTGAGGAGTCATTTTTGTAGATGAAAGCATAGGAAATTGTCCCGTGGTAATGTGGGAATTAGCACAGATTGCTCGGAGTGGGTCACATAGACTTACCTTACTAGGGAGGCCTGGGATTCTATGTGATCTCAGTTCTCCAGGTCCTGAAAAATGTGCGTGACTGAAAGATACCTAGGTACACTGTTCCTGCACACCTGGACCTTACCTCCACACATCACTGCCTTTGGAAAACATGGAGGCACGAATGACTTCCGGTGCCATCCAAGCATAGGTCCCTGCAGCACTCATCTTGGTGGTTCGGTGCCATTCCCGAGCCAGGCCAAAATCAGTGATCTTCAGAATCTTGTTGTTCAAGTCTCCATTCTCTACCTTCTGCAGGATCAATACTGGGCAAGGAAAAGAATACAGAAGAAACCAGAGTCTGCATTAATCACAGGGACACCATGAACACAGAGACCTCCTGACATCTTCCTGGCCTCACCTGCAGGCTTCCATAGCTCTGTTATCATGGAATGATGATAAAACCCACCACTTCTCAAACACCTTCAATGCTTTAATGTTTGCGCCATGTACTTTATAGGTAACGCCTCTAATACAACCACCATACAAAGTAAATAGTATAAGTTGAGCATCCTTAACTCAAAAATGATTTAAGGCACTCAACCAATAAAGTCTACACAAATGTTTCCAAATCTGAAAACAATCCAAAATGCTAAACACTTCTGGTCCCAAGCATGTAAGATAATGGATATTCAGCTTATCTCGCCAGCTTGGCTTTACACATGTAGAAACTGTGATACATCACCGTAAAACAGATTCCCAAGGTCACCCAGCCAAGACACGGGGACTGAGTCCCAGGCAGCCTGACCTCAGAGCCTGTTCTCTTTCACCTATAGCCCATTTGCACCTTGTGAAGGATGAGCTGTGAGTCACAGATGACCTTCTGAGGAGAAGCTACTTGGGCCGCCTATCTGCCAGGTCACCTCTAGGTTATATCCACTCAGAGCATAGAGGCCACAGGTGCATGTTGAATTATCAAGATTTCTGACAGTGTCTGGCTAGTATCCACCAATCTGTCACATCACTTTACCTGAACTCTTAGGATAGCATGTCTATTTGGCTCTGTAGATTTCTGCAGGATTCAGAAACTCCCCTCTACCCACTGCAAAGTGGCTGATAAGTTGGGGAGATCAGAGATACACACATGTTCACACCATGATGCTCCCTGTGACACATCCCAGAGAAGAGGAACTGGTGCACTACAGCAATTATACTCTGGGCTCTAACTAATGCCAAATACTAACACCAAAGTACTGGAGGATAGGAGACACCCTGGCTCTCCTAGAGCTGCAGCAAAGGCAGCCACTTCACCCACATGACAGTTCCAGGGATAAAGGTGTCCTTCTGAAAGCTAATCTTGCTAAAATGACCAAAACCACTAACTACTAAAGGGCTATAAGGGAGCCAAGAAACTGAGTGGGCAGCAAGTGAATTAGATCTCTGGATACATGGAAGCCTAGTCTCCATTTTCACAAGGGGGAGGGTTGCAAAGTTCTCTGTGCAAGCATAACCTCTTGGAGACCAGACACTTGTCACCTGGAATTTCAGAACTCTGCATGCACGTTTCAGAGCAGGAAGGAAGGTTCATTCCCTCCTCATCTCTGCCATTCAAGTCCAACGGCAAGAGTAGCAAAGGAACCTACCAAGACAGAATAAGGAGAAAAAAAATGCTCACACAGCTGTACCCAGACAGTTCTAACCAGGGAAAATGAAGAAACTACAAATGGGACCTCAGCTCTGTCTGTGCCAGGTTACCCCAGACAGCTCCCCACTAGCTCTGACCTCTCTTCCTCCACAGGGTCTCCATTTCTCTCTCTCTTTCTTTCTTTCTTTTTTTTTTTTGTGGTGTCGGAGATCAAACTCAGGGCCTTGTGCTTGCTAGGCCAGCACTCTAACCACTGAGCTAAATCCCCTGGCCCTATGGGTTCTCCATTTGATGGCATACCTTGACTTCTCAGAGGAATTTGCATTAAAAGACGTTCTCAAGAAAGGAATCTTTGATGGTAGTACTTTGGGGTGGACATTTTTAGACAGGAGTGGAGGCAAGTGGCTCTGGGCACACATTCATACTCTTCTTTGCCTCCCCTAATCCCTACTGCAATGTCCACTGAATTGTTTCACACTGAAAGGATGTGAACCAAAGACCTCTATGTCCTACGTGCTTCTCAGAAAAAGAGCAGCACAGAGGCATCATTAGCAGCTATACAGCTGGAGGCAGAAAAGAAAGTAGCCACTCCCTGGACCTAATGGACTATGCCTCTTTCCTCCACACCCTCCTCCATCCCAACACAACCCTCCCTACCTCAGGCTTCCAAGCATTCCAAGGGGATGCAGGCCTTTGAACACTTGCACATATTTTTAAGAAAAAAGGGGGGAAGCTTTCTCTCCTCTATTAACACAGAGTCTTTCCAGAGTCTTCTGTGGCACAGATAACATTCAAATTGCCAGGCAAGTGACACTAAAGACACCACCACTCCTCCTTCAGCAGTAGCCACCAGCCATTGCTGTTTCTCTGAGCAGCTCATAAACACAAAACTCATTGAGTTCTTACCCTACATACTCTATGGGGCTCAGTCCTGGGCACAGTGGGGGGTAGGATAAAGACGGGGCAAGAGTACCCGAACAGCCCGCCTGAGTGGGCATCCTCAGATGGGAGAGCTACAGCTCAAGTCCACCAAAGCCCCATTCCCCCGCTATCTGACACTCAGCTGATCTCAAACACTTGCCCCAAGTGCTCGGGGCCCCTGAAAGCATCTGATTTAGGAATACCAGGCCTAGGGATCCTGCCCTCATGAAAGAAGAGAACCTGTCATCAGAAACCAGCTAGAAATTTTGGCAAAGGGCCACAGCCAAAAATGTTCTCAAATACTGCTATCTACCAAGCATCTCTTACTGTGAATAATTAAACCACCAAAGTACAGAAGCTTTACTCCTGTTTTGTAGACTTTCATTTAGTGAGATGAAATATGAATAACAAAACCATTTTATGTGAACAAGTCAGTGGCAATTAGTACATTCACCATGTTATGGACCACCATCACCTCTATCCAATTCCAAAACATTTTCATCCTCCTCAAAAGAACCCATACCCATTAAGCAATTACTCCCCATCTTCTCCTAGCAACCACCAATCTGCTTTGTCCCTATGCATTTAGCTACTCTGAATATTTTGTATTAATGGGATCATATAAGTACAACACACCTGGCTTATCTCATTTAAAGTTTCCAAGGTTCACCTACAGCACTGCTTATACCAGTACTATATTCCTTTTCATGGCTAATAATCCATTGTGTGTGTGTGTGTGTGTGTGTGTGTGTGTGTGTGTATGTGTGTATACCACAATGTGTTTAAACATTCGTCTGCTGACACCTGGGTTGCTTCTACTTTTCAGCTAACTGTAAATTGTGTTGCTATGAACATAGGTATATTATTTTCAATTTCCAGGGTACATAGCTAGAAATGGAATTCCTGAATCATATAGTTATTCTACATTTCTTTGAGGAACCACCAAACTGCTTTCCACAGCAGCAGAACACTTATACATTTCCAAGAGCAGAATATGAGGGTTCCAATTCCTTCACATCCTCATCAACACTTATTTCCACCATCATCATTCTAGAGTGTGTGAAACAGTACCACATTGTGGCTTAGGTTTGCTTTTTCTTTTCTAATGGACTAATGACATTGAGCATCTCTTTGTGTGTTTATTGGGCATTTTTATATTTTCTCTGGAGAAATGTCCATTCAGTCCTTTGCTGATTTTTTAAATGGATGGTTTGTCTTTTGTTGCATTGTAAGAGTTCTTTCTATATTATGGATACTAGACTCTCATCAAATAGATAATTGGCTGGTATTTTCCTATTTGCAATAATTTTTCTAAATAGGCTGTCTTTTTATTTACTAATTTCTTTTATTCTATAAAATTTTTAATTTAGATGAAGTCCACTTTGTCTATTTTTTCCTTCATTGTTCATGCTGCTGGTATAAATCTAAGAATTCACTGCCAAAACCAAGGTCATGAAGATTCACCTCTATGTTTTCTTATAAGAGTTTTATGGTTTTAGCTCTTATTCTTAGGTCTCTGATCCATTTTTAGTTAATTTTTTACATATCATAGAAGAAAGGGGTCCAAACTCGTTCTCTGATATATGGTTATCCACTTGTCCCAGAACCATGTATTAATGAGGAAAGCTTCCAAACATGAACAGAGTGGAGCACAGTTCTCTCCCAGTATGCTTTTCTGAATAGGAGAGGGAAGTTATTTTCCCAGCAGCTTGGGTTTCTGGATCTCTGTAGTGAGCCCCCTGTAAGCGTCCACCACTGACAAACAGCTACAAAAATAAATTATTGTGCTTTCCCATGGTGATGAAGGCCAAGTGCACTGTGTAAACCTCACCTCTCATGGGTAGGGCAATGGAAAAAATATTAAAAACAATGAATGATTTCAGGCCTAAGTCAAAAGGGGCCAGGCCAGAATCAAGGCAATAAAGAGAAAAAGATGCATTTGAACTAAAGTCCTGATAATTAGCCAGACAGTGGGGCTTGATGGACTATAGAGAGGTCTCCAGCCTTTCAGGGTTAACAGGAATGTGGTGATGCAACTGGGAAGCTGAAAGAAAAAGGACATTTGAGGAAGCTGAGTTCAGTTTTGGACATAATAGGTCTAGGTTGACAGTAACAACAGTCAGTATGGAATAGGAAAAGAAAAAAAGCACTTTACATCATTGGCCTGACACTGTGTGATCCTGGATAAATTCCATAAATTCTGTACCTTAATTTCTGCTTCTAAAACAATGGGTATAATGACTAAAGGCAATACAATAATAAAGTAGCTAGGAGAGTACCTGGCACATGAACAGGCACTTAGAACACAACAGCTGTGATTATCACCTTTAAGTATCTTGTACATGGGACTCCTCACTCCAGGACTGACACTGGAAGCCCAGCAGTCCCTGACACATAACCATGTAATGAACTTTTGCTGTGTAAATAAGTGGAATAGTTGAACAATGATAACTACTCATGACTGATCACTTACTACATAGCTGCATGATGCTACTTATTTAACACTTTTTGTTAATGCTAAACCCTAAGAAGTAGGTGCGATTTCTTCCCCCATTTTACCTATGCCAAAACAGGCACAAAAAGTTATCCCCATTAGTGACAGGTGGGCATGGGAACTGCATCCAGACTTCTCTGACCCCACAGCCAACTTCTTCATCTCTGTGCCATGTGATACTGAGGGCAGAAAAAATTACATAGCTTTAAGTCCTCAATTTCTACCTCAGTTTCACTGATCAACTAATTTTCTGTGCTCTTTTCTTGAAATCTGCCTTCAGCAGCCAAAAGCAATACCACATAATTCAGTATTATATATTCTTCTACTCATTCCCAAACACTCCAGATAAGCTGTCCCATCTTTTCCTCTAGAGCCTCATTCCCTCTTCCGAAACTCTTCCTATCGCCCCACCATGAGCCATGCATAGGAACGGCCCTCTGAAAGAACTCTCCCTTTGCTGGTCACTTATTTGACTATCAAAATATTCATCCGTCCTCTCAACTACCCACTTGCCCATCCTATTGCCGGGAGGGTTACTGGGGCAAGACTGAAGAAAGAATAATACTTCAGCCAGGGGTCCAACAATGACTAATGTATCCCACTAGTGTGAGGTGGGGTGGGGGCTATGAAAGAAAGGATAAGATAGAGGTTCTGTTCTCAATGGTCTTCCATGTTCTGTAAGGAAAGATACAGGATAAAACTGAAAAGCAGGTCAAGACAGAGTGTGAGTTAATAAGGGGTGACATTTTGCTATAATCGATAAGATGATCACTGTTATAGTTTATACCCAGATGTCCCCTAAGAGCCTCATGTGCTCATATACAGGACTTTTGGAAGGTGACTGGATTATAGGGGCTTATAACTGACTTGTCGTTAGGAGGTAGGGTCCGGTCAGAAGAGGTGGGTCACTGGGGGCATGACCTGGAAGGGTTTATCTCCCTCCCCAGGACCTCCCTTCACTCTGTTTCCTGTCTGCCATGCCCCTCTGGCATGCCATCCTGCCTTGGAGCCAGCCAAGTATGGACTGAAATGTCCTCCTTTAAATTGCGGTTGTCAGGTATTGTGTCTCAGCAATGAGCAAGTGACTAAGACAATCACGGTTCTCTAAATTTCATCAATCCAAGAACATTATTCTTGATCATTTCCAGATCTGAACACCATCTAATCCCATTTTCTTAATATTGTTTCTTTAAATTGGCTTTTAAAGTTACTGAAATTTTAGATCACTAATGTACATGGAAAAACCAAATACCCTCTTCATGTTTTGTAAATTATATAGACAAATAAAATGAAATAAAATTAAGTGTTGAGTTTCAGTAGATCCAGGCCTGGGGATTTAGTTCAGTGGTTAGAGTGCTTGCCTCAGAAGCACAAGGCCCCGAGATTGATTCCCAGCAACAAAAAAACCAAAAAAAAACAAAACAACAACAACAACAAAAAGTTTCAGTAGATCCTATTACTGGTCAAAGTTCTGCACCTAAGACTGGCTTTCTCTGCTAGAAAAGAAATACTGGGGGGAGACGAAGGGGAAGCATGAAGATTTAAGACATACCATGTATAGGTTCCAAGTACCCATAATGAATGTAAATATCACACATCATACACATGAGCTAAGAATATTAAAAACAAGAATGAAAATGGGGAGAGGGGATTTAGAAGATAGAAGGAGATTAATGTGTGTGTGTGTGTGTGCGGGCCTTGCACATGATAAGAACATACTCTACGACTAAGATGACTACTGTGATTTGTTCCTTTATTTCCACTTTTGGTTTTACCACCTATGTGTACGTACTTAAATAAGATGATGCTTTGTTTTGAAAATGAGAGTGGTGAGCAAGAATAAAACTGTGTGAACTCGTTTCCTAGGGCCACCATAACAAATTAATAAAAACTGGACAGCTTAAATTAACAACAGAAATTTAGTCTCTTGTAGTTCTATAGGCCAGAAGTATAAAACCAACGTTCCAGCTGGGCCAGGCTCCCTCAGAGGATCTAGGGAAGAATCCTATCCTGCATCCTCAGTACTCCTGGGCTTGGGGCAGCATAACTGGTCTCTGCCCCGTCTTTGCATGGCCTTCCTCCTTTGTGCATCTGCCCCTGTGTCTTCACAGTGTTTTCCTCTCCAATCACTAGACTGGGACCCAATCTCTAATACAGTCTGACCTCATCTTGGCTATATCTGCAACGACTCTTTCCAACTTCAAAGGTTAGAACTTCACTACATTTTTTGCAGGAAGGGAAAACAAAATTCTACCCACAATACTATGTAAGGGTGAAAATAAAGCCTCCCAGAAGGGAATAAGCAAACTAAACTGAGTCTTCTGTCATGGTTCCAGACAATTTATGAGAGCCCCTTTGGGGAAAGTCAGTAGACAAGATCATGAATGAGTCCAGGGAAATCAAGGTAGGTAACCACAGTGGGGGCAGATACTGCACATCCATCGGGAACATGCAGGGGCAGCAGCTCCTATATTTTCTGCTTCTAAATTCACTCTAGCCTAGTTCTCAGGGTTGGGAAAAGAAAACACTCCTGTATGGGGAAATTGGAGTCTACCCAGTCAGTAGGGCAAGGAAGGAGTGTCTTCAGCACATAAGCCAGACAGCTGAGTGAAGATAGCGATCTGGACAGCCTTCCCCAAGTAGTTCCCCAGTTAAATTAAGGCACACAGACAGACAGCAGCTGAGCTGGTGATGGCAGCCTGAGTCAGGCTGCCGGGATCTAAGCCACCCAACCTCCAAGGCTGGTATACAGCCACTCTCCAGCATCTTGCTTCACAGTCATTCAGGCTTCCCTTCTTCCCAATCCTGCACTAATGCCTGTAACCTGCACCCCACTTTCCTTCTGCGCTGCTTTCTTCCCTTGCTCTAGTGGTACACATTCTCCAGCAGCTCCTTAGGAAGACCGTGTGGAAGATACATGTTCTCTGTCAGAAAGTGTCTACACTCTATCCCAACATTTGGCATGGAGATGGTTGGAGAGTTTCCTTCCTGACTTTGAAGGCATCCAAGCAAAATTTTCTGGCTTCCGGCACTTATTAAGAAGCCTTGAGCCATTCTGCTTCCTGATTCTCTGTATATGACATGTGTCTGTCTCTCAGAGGAACTTCTGAGTTTCTTTTCTTGGTCTCTGCTACTCTAACAGCTCAAAGGGTTGTACTTTGGAAGTACTTAGTGAGAACATTCAAATCTGAACACTTATGTCCTTCAGTTGCAGAGAACTTGCGCAAAGTACTTTATTGTTAATTTCCTTCCCTATATTTTTCTGGTCTCTCTGTCTCTTTGGAATCCCATTACTCAGATAACGGGCTTTCCAGACCAATTTGCCAATTCTCTTATCTTTACTTTCTCCATATTTTTTGTTTTTTTGCTTTTCTTTCTGAAATGTTCCACTCAATCTTCTAATGCTTCTATTGTGTTTTTCATTTCCCTATCATGCTTTATAATTCTTTTTTATTCTGTTTTTTTAAAAGTGGGAGGCTCAAACGTAGTAAATTAAAAACACTAAAGGTATGCTGTGGCATAATGTTTTTTGTCCTCTGCCTCAATGTAGTACTGATAGCTCTTTATTCCTTCTTTCTTTGCTTTCTCCCCATATAGCTTGTTACAGCCGCTTTTTCAATTTGTACTTTGGTCACTAATGTACTTTTGCTCACGGATATGGTCATTCTTGGTTGTCTGTTCATGATTAAGTACCAAAATTGTGCTTATGTTTTAACAGGGAGCCCTTCAGGTTTAAAGGTACATATTAAAATACTTTCAAATAAGATAACAGGATGCTGGGGAATTCCTTCCAAATAATCTAAAGGTGGGGAATGACTAGGGAGACAGAAGAAAGAAAACTATGTAGGAGCTGGTGATACTGAAACAGGAGGAATACAAGGGGTTCATTATGCCATTCTCCTTACATGTCTACATGTCTCCAAAATAAAAAGTTAAAAAGGAAAGAAAGGAATGAAGCACATAAAGCTAACTACAACCTCTAGGCACAGAGGAGGAATTTATCAACTTTGACCTTTACTGTAGGGAGAGCAGGTTAGTTGAGGGACAAGTATCTGAAGTCACTCTTCTTGAGTGGGGTCAGCTCCCAGGAAGGAATCAGTACTCTTCTATACTCCTGCTGCGAGAATAAAGGCCTGGCTGCTGAGATGCTAGGCATCAAGCTATGAGAAGACCAGGGTGGCCCCAGCATGCAGCACTCACCATATAAACCACTACTACACTTGCCAGGTTTCTGTGGTATAAAATGACTGACTCCTGCTTTCCCTGGTGTCAGCCGAGAATTACCTTTCCCAAAGGTCCTACATCAGTTACCACTTCTCCGCTGTTTTCCAGCTTCTAAAACTTAATTGCTGTAGTCCATTCTCCTGTGCACCTGTGTGTCTGCTTTCACCTTAGCTGGGCTTCAGAAGGGAGAGATGGCAGATGCACCATTTGTGTGTGTTCAGTCTGGAACCCTACTGTTCACTTTCTTGGGACAGGGAGAAGGAAACCGATACAGTCTGCCCACAGGAACCTGTGAAGGCTCACAGACTTCCTTGACGTGCAAAATCTGTCCTGGGAAAGTGTAATGGAGGAAGGCACAGGGTATTCCTGCTACTGCTTGCCACAGCCCAGGGTTCAAATACCAGTCTATGTCACAGTGTCCTCTCCTACCAAGAGCAACCTCTGAGCTGCCGTCAGGTAGAAAGAAAACAGATTTGGACACAGGATGTCTGGGTTCTGGCTCCACCTCTGTATGATCTGTGCCAGGTCCCCATTTGCACACCTTTGACATTCTCAGTCTTCCTCTAGGGCCAGCAAAGCTCCACCGCCCATCTGCGCTGAAGAACACCTAGACTCAAGGGCAAAGAGGAGTCAGGCAGGTGACTACCCAAGTAAAGCCCCATTTCCTAGACACTGCAGCCCTTTGGATCCCTGAGCCAGCACTTGGGACATTCACTTCCTGTGGCATGTTGTCTCCATAGAGGAAAGATGATCTGGGACCCCATCCCCGGCCAGCAGTGCAGAATGTCAGGAGACCAGCAGCTAACACGGAGCCAGGGCCCTGCTCAGCTGACTCAGCTGGGAGAGCCTGATTCAGGGAACACTACCTGGCACAAGAGCACCAGAGTATGCATCCTCCAGCCTCTCCTGGCCTGGCACTCTGCTCACTCTGTCCCTCCAGGCAAGGCCAACAGAGGCCAGACTTGCTTACCAAGGCAAATGAGTCACCACCTAGACTCCCCGACTTGGGCCTCAGCAGAGGTGTGGTGCTGCCTGGAGACAGCAGAGAGATGCCAACAGTAGCTGAGAGCCTGGCCAGGTTCTGCATTGTCAGCAGAGCTGCATCAAGGCCTGTTGGCACAATCAGCAACGCTGTGCTTCCCCATAAGCATTCAGGCCAAGGTGGCCAGAAGTCCCTGTTGGAAGAACTACAGAAAGATGGAGAAAACCAGGCCCTTGGGGATTTCAGATCTACCCCTCTTGGTACAGAAGAGGAAACCAAAGCCAACGGATGTGTATACAGCCAGCTGCCCCAGCAGCAGACAGACAGAATCTGATGCAGTGATCTTTCCCTGTGTCCCAGAGCTAGAGTAAAGCTGAACTATGAGGCTTCTTTCTGTGCCCATAATCTGAAGAGGCAACTGGTGTTCAATAAACATATGTTTTGAATGAATAAATGTAAACCACCACAATCTGTTTCTGGTATCAGTTCAAGCACTGACCCCCAGTTCAAGGGCTCTATATCAGAGTCACCTAAGAAGCTACACTAATGATCAACAATCTTTTAAAATATGTCCTTTCATCAAGATTTGATAAAAAATGTAAGTAATTATATATCAAAAACATATATCAATAATAAAATCAAGTACGTCCTTTCAGCTAAAATAAACAATGCCATCATGACTCTAGTTGTTCTTTTACTATGTTTTGACACCAATGCTTATAAGGGACTTTGTGTCAGGCCTTGGACTAAGGTAGGCACTATTGCTATGCCCACTTCCAGATGTAGAGACTGAAATTCAGACACCTTGCCCAGGAGTGGTCAGAGGCAGAGGCTGAGGCCAGATCCAAACCATGTCTGAATGAAATCAGTCAGGACTCAGAACACCATGCCTTATTATTATATGCACACGTGAAAAATGGAAGTATAAATACATATACTTTCTACAGAAGCATATAGCAGCCCTCTCCAGGGCAAACCATGATCTCAACATTGCGTGCAACCAGAATGATGGCATGCAGAAGGCAGCAGATTATTTGCTCCTGAGGAAGGGAACTACCTATCTGCTGTCTTCTCACATCCAAATCAGTGTCTCAAGGTCTCCAACTCCACAGGAGTGAATGGGATGGAAATCTTCAATAAGGGTTAAAGCAGAGGCTCAGAGTCACCAGCATTTTTGAGAAAGAAAGCAAACTGAAAACTGAAGCAGAAATGAGCTGCTACATTAGCAGCCCTGGCAGCTTATCGTGTAAGAACTAACAAGGGATTAATGACAGGAAAAAAGCCTGACATCTGTGACCTGGCCGGCCAGTCGCAATGGTTATGTTTCCCCCCTCCACCATAATAGCATCCCCAATTTCAAGATGGGCACTTGGCCATACCACCCTAACAACACTGGCCAGTCTCCTTGTTCCAAGGTGTAGCCAGGTAACTAAGGAAGAGCACGTGACTGTTTACTATAACCTATCTTAAAAGATACATGCTCAGGACCTCCAGCCTGAGCTTCATCCCTTTCTACACTGTGCTGCCTGGGAAATATTTGTGATAGTTGAAGGTCTAGCTACCATCTTGGACCATGAGGACAAGGGTATGCTTGAGAACTGACAGAGCCGTGAACAGAAGGTAGTGTAAGATTAATGGGTCAGAAATGTGATGCCAGCCACGGGCTGTCTCCTATCAGATTTTTACATACAAGAGAAAAAGATGTCTTTCCTAATTCAACCACTGTTATTTTAGGTGCCTGTATCTAATTGTGCTGTGGCTAACCTAATCTAATTAATATGAAATTCAACTTCAACACTACAAAACCTCTTTAAGCCAAAATAGCAGTATCAAAATTGCAAATCTAGGGGGTTGAGGATTTAGCTCAGTGGTCTGAGTGTTTGTCTCGCAAGCACAAGGCTCTGAGTTTGATCCCCAGCACCAAAAAATAAAAAAATAACAACAATAAAAAATTGCAAATCTAAACCAAAAGCAACATTCCATTCAATAGCGTCTCAGTAAAACATAGTCAAAGATTTGGACAGCCTCTCTGAGCTGGTATAAAATGAACCAACATGAAACGTATGTTTCAGCTGCATATTTTTAAAATATTATGTCCCATTCTATAATAAGTGTTGACTTAAATTTATAAAAAAAATAAGTAGACTATGTGTACCAAAGCTAGTATGTGTCAGGCACTGTGCTAAACACTAGGTTTTGAAATAGAAATTAAACCAATACCTCCCCTCAAAAAGATAATTCATCAGAAGGAAGTCAGAGAATAAGAAAGGACAGAGCAGGGGATCTTTGTTATTTACAATACACCTTAAAATATGCTTCAGTTTTTAAAATTAGATTATGAATATCCTACTTCACAAAATTATATCAGAAAGATATAGTAGGTAGATTAAAAATATAGATGACCATACTATAATAAAACAGTACTATATAATTACAGTACATTTTGAAAGATATTCTGGGGGCTAGAGGTTTAGCTCAGTGGTTAGAGGGTTTGCCTTGCAAGCACAAGGTCCTGAGTTTGATCCCCAGCTCAAAAAAAAACAAAAAAGATAATCTGTCTAGCACATAGAAAAACACCCACAGGATATATAACCGAATGCTAACTGTGGTGATCTCTGGGTAATGGGATTACAGGTGACAAGTTTTTCTTCACGTTCATCTATAATGTCAAAAACATCTACATTGTAAATATGAATTTTCATTAATATAAAAAAGGAAGTCCTTGAATAATTATAGCGGTTGGTATTGCTTGCATGCCTTCTACATCCCAGGCATGGTTTAGGAACTTTACCACTATGTCACTTCATCCACTCTTCATGGGAACCATGCGAGCGGGGCAGCAATTCCATTTTACAAATGAGAAAGCTGGGGCCAGAGGTTATGTAACATGTCCATATCTAGGAAAAGGAAGGACCACAATCAGAATCCTGCTCTGGCCTTTAAGCCCATGCTCCTTCTACCACCCTGTGCTGCCCCTCTCAAATACCCTCTATATCTATATGAGACTGGTATCTCAAAAGCCACAGTGTATGAACCACATCTTCCTTTGATTTATCTTAGACAGTCCCAAACTGCAAATCATTCAGGCAGGAACCTCCATCCCCTTGTCCTACGTCCTGAACACTGAGAGTAGTTTTCTACAGAGCACTGTCCAGTAGATGGGCAATTCTCTCTGGCACATGCAAGGAAGAAAACTTGTGTTTAGAACACAAGATACCAGGCATGGAAACCACTGGCCAAACATAATTCTACCTCCATGTCCATAGCCTTTCCCACTGGAACCCATGGAGTCAGGCTAAACCATACTACTGGAGTACTGCTCTGTATTCTTCTAGGGAAGGGAATCAGCCTTTTACATTTAAATTAGAGTGGAAGTTAAGGCTAAATATTTGAGAACCTCTTGGACATTTAGGATCAAAATAGGAAAGCTTCTGTAAGATGAAATGGTAAGAGCTTCCTGGCAGGCAGTATCTCCCCAGGTACAATTTAGGACAAATGTGTGCTAAAGTCACCATGGCTGAGACATTACATTAGCTTGCACGTTGGAACAACAGTGCTCATCCGCAGAACCAATGAGCCTCCTATAGGAGGTCTGAAACCATTTTAGAAATTTTGAGTTTTGATTGAGTCATACAGGCTGGACCCTGCAAACAGTACCACCAACCACAGTCCGTAATTAACATGCTTCGTACAGTATATCCAGGTATACCATCTGTAAAATCAGTGAGAGGGCTGTGAACCAAAAGCTTAAATGCTCAAAAGTGCAAGCACAAGAATTAATAAAGCACTTCTTGGTATCTTCCCAAAAGAATTAAAATCATATATAATGCATGGGATATATGCACACCCATGTTTATAGCAGCACAGTTTGTAATAGCTAAATCGTGGAAGCAGCCCAAATGCCCATTAACAGCAGAATAGATTAAGAAAATGTGGTATTTTTATACAATGGAGTACTACTCTGCCATAAAGAATGATAAGCTTGAGATATTCCTAGGTAAATGGATGCATCTTGAGACCATACTCTTAAGCGAAATAAATCAGACACACATGTTTAAATACCGCATAGTTTCTCTGGTGTGAGAAACTGAAGTGTAAATAAAGACTAAAATGTATTATATTGGGAAAGGGAAGAAAATGTCCAAATGGGAAAGGGAACAAGGAAGGGGAAAGGAACAGAGAGTCAAGAGAAATAAGAAATGGAAGGAAAAAATGGAAACAAATCTTTTGTAAATAGGGAGGGAGGAGGGGGTGAGGGGCGGGAAATGGAAAAAACAGAAGCAACAAGGTATATCATGTACAGGTACAAATTCCCAATGATGAATGTTATCAATATGTATGTACATCGAAAATGTACCATTAAAATTAAAAAAAAGAATTAATAAAGCAGAGGATTCCCCAAGATCCTAAAGCTCTGCTCTCTCCACTAGCACTTCACCCTCAAGACAGATAGGTACAGTATTTTGTCCTAGCAGCAGCAAGTAGGCCCAACATAGCTAACAAGGTGGGGAAGAACCAAACATTCTCAATCTAGGACCTCTACTTTGATTTTCAGAATCCTCTTCCATCAACCCTTCACACACTAGGCTGGTGGAACTACGAAAACACTTGGACTGACTCATCTCTCATTTCCTACCCATCTCTAGGGCCCCGTGGCATGGCCCAATGCCAGTCTCGCTGGTCTACTCCTTTCACTAAGATTCCTTGCCTCTACCCATACCAAATCACCACCAACTCATCTTTTATCTTTTCTAAAATGTTGGCCCTATCTAGCGATTCATCTGCAGACCAGCAGAAAGAGCCTCTAGAGAGCAGTGAGAAAGGCTGAGCTTCATACATAAGAAAGGCAAAGACTAAGTGTCAACTCTCAAAACTCCAGACTTTGGCTTCACTGTGTACTAGCAGCCTCAGTCAGCCCCGGGAGAACCATGACTCCAGGAAGGACCACTCTTTACATTCCAAACAGAGGAAAGGTTCTTTTAAAAAGGAGGTTCTCCTTGCTCCGAGGGTTCCCCTATTTAACCAGTGTGGCACTAACAGAACTGATCAGCACACACTGGAGTACACACCCAGCCCTGACTGGAGAGTCACAAGCCCCGGCAAGTCAACCCTTGAGACCCTGGGCTTGGCCCTCGGAAAGACAGGTTCAGGACCTCAAGCCTCTACCCTGACCAACCACAGTGTTCACCCAGTTCTCTGGGAAAGAGGCACTACAACCATGGGTAGAAAGGGCCCTGGTGTTAGCTAAAGCCTCTAAAATACAGCCTACATCCAAGATCAGAATTACAACCAAGAGCAAATCCTGGTTGTTACTCTAAGATCTCAAGACTCCTTGCAGATATTATGCATGCCTGAGTATCTACTGACTTTGGTAAGTAAAAGATAAAAAACACTTTGGTTACTGAAAACAGTCAGAGTCACCTACACAGGTAAAAGGAAAAGCAAGAAAGATGAACTTACAGATGACCCTGTAAAGGAAAATACATTGGAACTTTACTCATTCTCACATCTCCATCTCCATTCATACTGGCTCTAAATCTACACACCTGCAACCACTGTTACCATCATTTCTAGCATTCATTGAGCACTTACTCTGGGCTAAGCACCAGGTAAACATTTTCTATTCATTACCTCATTTAAAAACCTCAGGTGATACACTACAGTTTTAACATCCATTTACAGACAAAGACGCCGTGGCTGACCTCTTCCCCCAAATTTCCGATCCAGGAACTGGTAAAGCAGGGGCCACCAGCTTCAGCTCCTATGTTCCTCACGAGGACCTTCCTCTACCTCATCTGCCCATCTTGCTTGAATACTTCCTGTGGGAGATGCTGGAAACAACAGACATAAGGAGGAAAGAGCACCCTGAAGCAATTCAGAAGACAGATTTGCTGCTCTCTGAGCTATAGAAGATATGGTTTACTCCCGGCTTGAGAATCAGGAGAAGACCACTCTCAGCAAAGGGAATAATGTGATTCCAGGCCAAAGGAGGGTGGGGGCTGGGGTAGAGACATATCTAGGAAATAATCCCTTGTGGCTAGAGTAGAACCTTCATCAAGAGAAAAGAGAGGAAATAGAGCTGGAGTTAAGGACCGGAGCAGGACTGGAACACTACAGTCCATACTAAGGAGCCTGGAATCTGCCCCCAGAGTCAGGCCATTTTTAAGCAGGAAAGAGATGTGAGCAGATCTGTGTTTCGGCAAAACAACCATGGTTGCAACAAGACCCATTTGACTGAAAAACCAACAGGCTGGCAGCAAGGACACAGAAAGTGACCTAACACAATCTGTTCAGAAGATGGTGAAGGACAGCTAAGGTATGGGTCTGAGGATGACAGGACAAACAGATAGTAATTTCACATACAAGGAGAAAGAATAGCTCCTGAGTCCTAGGAAATCTCTCTCCCATCACATTAGCTATTTGCTCTGGCTGGGCACCTACACTTCATCAATATTACAGCAAAGTATTAGCATTTAGTGAATGGAAGGACTTTTAGTGGTTCCACCTCCCTACTGCTGGGGTAACATCCCTCCTTCCCATTCCCTCCAGCTTCCACAACCACCTACCTAGGAACATGGTTTCCTCATCTTCGGGTGCAGCACCAACTCACCCATTACTGCTACTGTCTGCAGTTCTAGCATGTTAAGACCAGACAGAGTTTCCCAAAGCAGCTCAGTCCTACATCCATTTGAGATAACCAGCAAGCCCCCAGATCACTACTGCACTCTAATTTACAATGTCAGTTAAGGTCATGCAGCAAGCGGCTCAGGGAATGGCACAGGCTAAGGATGACATGAGTGGGGACAAACTGACAGAAGACTTTTCCAAGGCTTGCTTATGTCTTCCCCAGAAGAGCCAACCTTCAGACAGGCAGCTGGGCCTGCTGAAGCACAGTGTTCAGACAGGCTAGTTACTGAACATGACTGGGACGCTGAAGGCTCAACTCAAACCTAAGGGTGTCTAGGGTTTCAGGCCACTCCCAACTCTGGCTGGCCATGGGCATGTGCCATGAGGAGCAAGGAGGAAACCACATGCACACATGTGGACCAGAACATGAGAAATCACAGCACCAGCCTTCTTCACAATGTGCCCACACCTATGCTGGCCACATGACTCAACAGTATGACCTGTGGATTTCTGTTGCCTTACTGGGCTGGAAGATAGAAGACATGACAGGGAGCTAACACATTTATAGTGACTCCTTTACCCAGCACCGGCCTCCACAAGAACTGTACTTTCACCTCCTCCCTGGGTACTGTGCTCCCTTCTCATAGCCCCCATCCTAGCTAGTAAAAGCTTTTTGTGATTACAACAGAAAAACGGAGACCATTTCCCTAACCAAATCCCCCAGCATACATCTGCCGAACACCTTGCTCTAACATTTTAAAATATGACAACTTCAAAAGACGCTAACTTGGACACCCACATACAGCTATTGCCATCATGTGCAAATTAAGCCCAGACAATGCAACTGCAACTCAAGCCCTGAATCTGGCCAGACATAGAAGTCACCAGCAGGAACAGAAAGCCAAGGCAGAGCTTTTGTCCAGCCACTGTCCTTACTGAAGACCATCTCCCCAAACACTCACCTACCCTGAATTCTCCCAGTTTACCAGTTGACTGAGAAGAGCTGCCAGATCTGTAAGACTTCAAACATCCAGCTACATAACAGAAACAATCAAAAAAGAGGAAGCACATTAGACTTTTGATGGTTTTGTCAACAGAAAGCAGTTCTTCTTCCCTGGTACACAGACATGGGGTATGGCTGCTCCCCAGGATTTTGCACCCCCAAGCTCTGCCTCCAGTTCCCTTGGACAACACAGGAGAATGTATTTTCAGGTTCATAAGCAACAGCTCCCATCTTATGTGCTTTTTCTCCAACGTGACCTTGGCACATCTTCCACTGAGAGGAGGGTCTAAGGCCCTCTACCTGAATTTGTTAGGTCTGATTCTCACTGTAACTAACAGATAGCAGTGCAAGTGACAAGGCCTACCTTCTAAGCTACGTCAGAAAAAATGACACAGCTTCCACCTCGTTGAGTGAACACTTGTGCTTGAAGCCTTGAGCTACTATGCAGGTCTAAGAACCCTGAAACAGTCAGGCCCCTGGAGGGGTTGTATGTGGGCACGCCACTGTCCTAGCCATCAAGGCCTTGTAGACTAGACACCAGAGAAATGGGTAAACAAACTTAAGATGACTCCTGCCTCTATCTATGACCTCACTCTGATCCTTCACATCTTCCCAGCTGAGGCCCCAGACATTAAGAAACAGGGCCAAGCCGCCCCTATTGAGCCCTTTCCAACTTCCTGACCCACAGTCTCTATGAGCATAATAAAAAGGTTCTTGCTGGAGGTAGTTTGTTCATAAGCAACAGTAATGAAAAACAGCAGGTGACAAATGTGTAAGTCTAGTCAAATTGGCTCCTACCAAGAAGTAGCTGCTCTTGAAAATAGAATTTTTAATATAGGAAAAGTTACTTTTTCTTGAGTACTTAACTTTGTGCCAGCATTGTGCTCTAATGCTTACATGTACTTCATTTGATCCTCATTACAATGCTATGAGTTAATGGTAGAACTGTCCTCATCTTACAGAAGAGGAAATGGATTTGAAGGTTGAGGATAGTGCTCAAAGCCAGATCTGCCTGACTGAGAGCCTACAGCACTGTACCACACCATATACACTCTGGCCTCATAGAAAGAAGGTGCTGTTTCCACATGGAATGCTCACCTACTTGGGAGCATGGTGACTTTCCAACTTCCAGTCTCTCCTTTAAGATACTAAATAGCAGATAAAGCACCAAAAGCTTATTTATGAGGAACCTAAAATTGGCCAATTTCATGGCCCATACAAGCTGGAGTCGTGCTTTACATGAAGCCCAAGTCTCACACATTACAGATTCTAGGGCAGAGTTGTGTCCAGCAGGGGGAAGACAACATCCTAAAGCAAATTAAAACTAGGCCAACTCTTATTTTCTTCAGCATCCAGAGAGGCCATAGCAACACTTCTTCAAATCCCCTCTTTTAATCCCAGCTATTGACTATATATAAAGACGCTCCTAAATTTCATGCTCAGACTTCCTTCTAAAAGAGTTTCTGCCAGACCAATTCCTCAAGATCCTAGTCATTTTGAACCACAAAAGTTCACAAGTTTCAGTAGCCACAAAATTGAGATTCTCATTGCGAAGCAGGAGGAAAGAGCTGGGGTGCTGTTCCACCAGCCACTTATCCAAACTGGAATGTTAAGGAATGAGTGTGAAGTCAAGCTTGCTCTTCATGATATTAATTTAAACACGTGCATGGACGCCAGACGGCAAGCCTAGCTCTTCTCTAGGGGAATGGAACTACTGCACAGGGCAGACATGGTCCATCTGGCAACAGACTCAGATGCACGGGCAGCATCCCAGAAAGGCCTGCTCACCTCCAAGGGGATGTGGAGCTGAAAGTTGTGGCTCTGAATGACCACAGGCCTCTGCTTTAACAAATACGTCTAAACTCTTTTTCAAATTTACATTTATTTTTCAGGTAAAAAATGTTGAATTCTAGAAACAGTCATCTTTGAATTTATCTGAAATCTATATATACCTCCTTTGCTTAAACAAAAACAAAACCACAATGTAAACACAAATAAAAACAAGAGCCCGATAAAGTGGAAACTTCTATTACAGCCCAACTTTTGGACAGCTGTAATGCAAGCACAACTTTGGTTCAGGTCAAACGATAACAAGAAGCAAAACTAAGGTTCAAATAAGGCTTTTGGAGGAGGCCTAGGGAAAGGAGAAACACACAACTAGCTCTAATGTCTTGTGCATTTTAGGACCTTCGGGTCTAGAGGTACCAGAGGTCCCCTAAGGATCCCCCATCTGAAATTCTGGATGTGGGAGTGATCTACCCCACAAAGGCTCCAAGCCCAGGTTTACAGTCCAGGTCTAGATCCCGACTCTGGTGAGCCAAGGGTCCGTCCTGCTGAGCAAGCTGCTAGGAAAACGTCTCCCACTGTGGTCTTTTCCCAAAGAGCAGAGTAGAAAGACTACAACGCAAAGACTCAAGAGCCTAGATTCTCGTTCATGCCCTATCATTCTCTAGCCATGTGTTCGTGGGCAAAGCATTAAACCTCTCCAAGGCTCAGTTTCCTCTTCTGTAAGATGGGAATACTGCCACTTTTGCCTGTGGTACCACAGACAGGTACTGTTTCAAATAAAATTCTTAAGCACCAAATACAACATATGATATATATCCTTCTCCACAGCACATTAAAGAAAATGAAGTTCACATCAGCAATCAAGAAAAGAAGACACACAGACTCTACTCCCAAACTTTGACCTTGGCACCTACACCTTAGCGGTCCTGATTCCTCAGGTGGAGTATAGAGCTTCATTCCATTACTAGTAACACGTGAGCAGAGCAATGGGATAGGGGTACTAAAGGAAATAACATCAAGAGACTCAGGAATCCCATCATCAGCATCACCTTCGGCAACTCACTCAACTGCTCCCGGCCATAGCTGTAAGGTATTATAAGCTTTACTCACATCAATAAGCTCAAAACAAAGTTAAGATGAATAACTAGGAGCTAAAGTCTGTCACTATTCTCCCTAGCTATGCTCCTTTTTCCTTCCTTAGACTCTCAAAGATTAATAGAATGCAGAAACCAAAAAACTCTTAGTGTCCAGACAGCATGTACACCATGATGTAACCTGGGAGAGGAGGTGAGGTGTGCAGACAAGAACAGAAGAACCAACTGTAAAGATGACATCAGCTGTGACTGCACACTGCAATCTAGGATAACTTTTCTCTTTTTTCAATGATAATTTTTCATGTTACACTGCTCTATCAGGCGCAGTGCTTTTCAGGGAAAGGTCTTAGTTACAACATCAGGCACTGCCAGGGTCCTGCTTCCCCAGTCTGGCTCCAAGGGAGGAACGGACACTCAGAGCCTCCACAGCTGGACAAGTCCACAGGCAAACATTAGGCTTCCACTAAACAAGCTATTCCAACAATCACCTTCTTCCAGGGTCCAAGGCTCCTGAAAGCCTATGGATTGGATATATAACAGCAAGTCCTTAAAGAAAACAAAGGCAACTCATAAAAGAGTTTGAGCTGGGTGTGGTGGTGCATGCCTGCAATCCCAGCACTACGGAAGGCTGAGGCAGGATAATTTCAAGTTCGAGCCTTGCCTGAGCAATTTAGGGATTTAGAAAGACCCTGTCTCAAAATAAAAAAATAACCTGGGGATGTATCTCAGTGTAAAGGTTCTGGTTTCGATCTCCAATACCACAAAAAAATAAATAAATAAATAAATAGTATGTGTCCACCATGAAAGGAAACTAGGGACAACAAAGGGATAAGATTTCTTTTCTTTTTTTTGGTTCTGGGGATCGAACTTAGGGCCTTGCACTTGCTAGGCAAGTGCTCTACCACTTGAGCTAAATCCGCAACCCCAAGGATAAGATTTCTTAGCAACACTGGAATTGCTATCAAACACCCAGACTATATGCAAAGTCCTATATAATTATACATGATGTAAGGGGTGAGGGAGAAGTAAGGAGCAGGAAAAAACAAAAGGAAAAGAAATAACACCAATGTTATCAAAACTCGTAAGGATGAAAAAATTTTAAAGAAAAAAAAGTAAACCCTATTGAGAATGTTATGTTTTCATAGAAAAAAACAATTACCAAAGGAAACAAAAACTTAATGGCATTTGCTCCTAGGAAGTAAGCTTCTTAGATGGAGTGCAGAGATGACCTTTCTTTGTATTTAATGCTGTACTATTTCGACATGTATACGCATTATGTTTTGAATTTTTTTTGATCTATAGCACAATTGGAGAGAATAACTGAAACACTGGAAATACAACTACAAGACAAAGTATACCAAAACTACAGCACAAATTGTGACCTAAATACTGTGCAAATGTAGCAGCCAGAATTACAGTCACAGTGGTCAGGGGCTGGGGATTTAGCTCAGTGGTAGAATGCTTGTCTAGCAAGCATGAGGCCCTGGGTTTGGTTCTCAGCACCAAAAAAATTTTTAAAACACAGTGGTCAGTATATTAAGCACTTTCAAAGTGCCAGGTGCTGCTAAGAGTCTCCATGTGGATTATCTTAGTATATGTGCTGCCGAATCTTATTTAATCCTCACTTCTAGCCTGTAAAATGATATCAATGGTATTATAAACATTTCCATTTCAAGTCTACAAAAACTAAGGCACAGAGACCATGTCCTTTGCTCAAGGTTCCCAGCTAACAAGTACCAGAGCCAGGCAGGGTGCAAACCCAGGTTTACCCAGAGCTCGTGTGAGTCACCTCCAACAGAAAAGGGATTCAGAGCCTAAAAGCAGGTTAAAGGAAAAAAGGTCTGGGAACGTTTGGACAACATCCATGGTGGGAGGAGGTATCAGACTCCTCATGGTTAAAAGATGGGAAAAGATTTCACACTGTATAAGATACAGCTGTAATACAGAGGTAGGAACAGTGCATACATGACACTCATCTTCCAAAATAAGACCACAAAACAAAATAGCTCTTCAGCCCACCTGGATATTCAAGAGCCTTAAAAGATACCACGTAAAGAGAATGCTAAGGGGATGTGGTGAGGCCAGGAGGGAGGTGAACCCTGGCCTTCCATTTGACCTCAGCAGCCCAGGGCTGCAGCAGAGAAAGGAGGGCAAGAGATGTCCTGCTTTCCCCCGGTGCAAAAGCATTTTAATTATCAGGGAGAGTCAAACAGAGCCACAAACTGGCCAGCTGTCCCATTCAATCAGGCCAAGAAAAGATTCCTGGAGCTCCAAGAGGCTAACCAGAGGCCCGTGTCAGGTGCTCAAGAAGTAAGGAACTTAAATCCAAGTCTGCCTGACTCCCAAGCCAGTGTTTGTCCCACTGTACCACACAGACTCACAAACCACTCCTAAGTGGAAACAGGCTTTCTTCTCAGATGAAAACCTCCCAGCTTCCTTTTCAAAAAGCAAAAGCTCTGAGGTAGTAAGGAGAAAAAGGAACATGCAACCTGTAGCTTTTAATATATCTAATTTCTACGTCACTCTATTATAGTAACCTGCCCAGGACACCAGGTTTTCACGCAATTCAGTTAGTGAGAGGGGACAGAGAGGAACACAATTAAAACCATCTATGTGGTCTCGGGCTCCATTTGAGAAAGCCCTGTGTTGATTCAGAAAAGTGGCCAAGAGGCATCTGTGAGTCAAAACAGCAGCCAAGCTCTGAGACAGCCAATGCCTCTTGCTCAGCAACAAGGACAGAAGTGGCATTGGACCACCTGTACCCTGATTCCAGGATGAAGGTCGTCCTTGGTCTGCTGTGAGGCCCTGTCATAATTCATGTGACGGGAGCAACTCCTCTCAGCGAGGCCATCTGTCACTGCTCAGGCAGTAGGAGGGGGCACTTGCAGGCTCCTGTCAACAGTTTCTCCACAAAACCACTCAGCAAAGAGTCACTTTCAGGAGACTTAGCTCCCCCAAGATTAATCCTGGAAGGGGAGCCTGGGCACACTGCAGCCTGACACACCAAGCCAGACACTCCTGGCAGGCAACGCCTGCCCCAAACACACCCAAGTTCAGGTTTTATGTCCTGGAAGGACCTCAGACACCATCTCTTCCAAACCTCTCATTTCACAGTTGAGGAATCTGAGGTCCAAAGAGATCACAAGATGCACTGTAGATCACCCAGTCACTCAGCATTAAGGACTGCACTGGGGCCGACATTCCGTACAATGTCCCAGTCCATCTCTTAAACAGATGCCCGAGGTAAGTTTTGTAACAGTTTATTCAGAACCTCCTCTGAGACTTGGATTAATAAAAGCTATGACTCTCTCCCACTAAAATGAACCAATACACATACAGACTCCGGGGCTTGCACGGGTCTTATGTAATCAATCCTTACTGTTTTGTTTGTTTTCGTTTTGTTTTTGAGACAGGGTCTCACTACGTTGTTCAATCTGGCCCTGAGTTCACCATGTGAACCAGGCTGGCCTCAAACTTGAGATGACCCTCCTGCCTCAGCCTCCCAAGTGCTGGAATTACAGGCATACACCTGTAATCCTTACTTTTTAAGTGAAACAAAGTGGTCCTACAAGAGGCCGCCTGGGTCCTGAAGGGGACTCCATGCAAAGAGCTAGCTCCCCGGGTCTCAGAAGAAAGTATATTCTTCTTTTGGTTCCACCAGACTACTGATATCAAGCAACCCTGAGCTCCCGCGGAGGAATGAGGTAAAGCACTAAGTTAAGGAATGGAAAATTTTCAAAGAGACATGAGAAAAGGAGAGAAAGGCAGGCTTTTATCTTAGAAATCCTGAATCACAAATCTTGACTATGAGTAATGACAGGGCCACAGGCTACCTGCAGAAGTGGTCATTAATAGCTACTTCCAGGTTTTCTGGGGAAGAGATGTGGGGAAGGGAAAACATGTATTTAACTTGCAAGACACAGTACCTCAAATCACAGCAAACAAAGGCAAAAGGAGAGAGACTAAAGGTTTATCCAGAGGTCAGAGTCCACATGCCACCTAGAGTCCTTGACTGTGCTGAGACCATTTTCCCCAGCAAAGAGCTCATAGTATAGAACCCTCCGAAGGTCCTTCATATGACACAACCTGCTCCAACAGTAGCTCTGTAAGTGCCTCAGTGCTGCCCAGCGTACCCACTCAAGCTACTTCCCGGCAAACTTTGTCACCTGCAGAGAAGTCCCCGAAGGAACCACACAGGACGGAAAGGCAGGAGGGTTCAGGAGCGGCCCTTGGAGAAAAGAAGGCAAAGTTCCCACAAAGAGGTCAGCTCCCTGGTGACTGCGCTCTGGGGTTCCTCAGATCTACCAACCACGGGGAAGGATGCAGGCAAAGCAACCCAAAGGAAGCACCAAGAACGCCCTTGGCCTCCCCGAGGGCCATGCTGTCACTGGGACCTTGGGCCTGCTGGGCTCTGCCTAGAACCTGGACCCTCCCAGCTTCCTCTCGCCGCTTTGGAGAATTCCTCTTCCTTTCCTTACATCTCATCTGACACAAACCTTCCTCAGGAAACCCTTCTGTAATGCCCCTGATGAGGCATGTTCCTTTATCAGGCTCCTCATGGTGCCAACCTCACTCCTTCGGGGCACTGACCACAGTTGTCCTGGTTTTTTTGTTGTTGTTTTTCTTTTTGGCAGTACTAGGGATTGAAGTCAGGGCCTTCACACTAAACTACATCCCAACCCCAACCCTGTTTTTAAAATTCTGAGACAGGAACTTGCTAAGTCACTAAGTTGCCCAGGCTGGGCTTGAACTTGCAATCTTCCTGCCTCAGCCTCCCAGAGTGCTGGGATTATATACCTGTGCCACCAAGCCCACACAGTCATGATACATCTCTGTGTGACTTCTTTTGAGCAAGATCCTGTTTGTTCACCCTACAGGAAGCTCTCTGAAGGCCGGGCCTGTATCTCTCTTTGCTTACTGTTAATCCCATGCATTCAGACATATAAAAGAGCCATTGGGGCTGAGGTATAGAAATGCTTGCCTAGTATATACAAGCTCCTGGGTTCAATCCTCAGCACTGCTGAGAGAGAGACAGACAGACACACAGACAGACAGAGACTGTCCAGGAAGGGGAAATCAAGGTTCCCAGGCCACACTAAAGAGCTGAGAGATACAACAGGACTTGCAAGTCAGACCTCTGGCCTCATTGGTATCTGCTGTAGAATCCTGGTCACCTGTTTGTTTGCTTCTTTCAATTTTATTCAATTATGTATTTATTTAGGCTGGGAAAACATACTTTTGTATTCACAGAAAATGTTTCTCACCAATTGAAATGATGCTCTGGGACTAGCTAACCTTAGGTATAGCCACCTGCAACCAAAAGATGAATCCAATTCACTGAGCTCTTCGTACACTTTCGCCCAGAAAAATCCTCAAAATATATCTGTCATTTTCCAATTCTCTATAAATAAGAACTCACACAAGAACCCCAAAGAAAGCCGATGAGGGGAACAACAGAGAAAGAGACTCGAAGTACTTGAGTCAGGTACCACTAAAAATGTCTCATTTGGGCATTCATGAAGTGCACAAAAAGTCATTCATCTACCTCTTGCAAAAGATAGCAAATTCGTTTCATCAGCTGCTACCCAGATCCAAATCCAGTGATTTTTTTATGTTTTCTTATTTTATTCATCTATAGGAAAAAATGCTTTCATGGTTACTCCTCATCTTTTTCTAGACTAGTCTGGTGTCACATTGCCTTTGCCAGGGTATCTGTGCCTTAGCTGCCCCATCCACACGCAGGAATGTACTCTACCACATGCACAGGAATGAGATGCTAGAGTGGAACCCAGCACCCTGCAAATTCTTAGCCATCAGAAACCCAAGCAGGAACAACCAGCCCAGGGACACTCCAGGCTTAGAATGACAGTGCCAGGCAACCTCAGGTCAAAGGGAACACAGAAGCACTATTATCCTCACACTTCAAGAAAGCACCTCTTCAGCTTCTTGAACTCCAAGAGAAAGCTAGAGAGGGACACAAAGCACAAATGAGCACAGAACTGGGGATGGACTTAGGGGTCGGGGGTGTTATGTGGGCCTCAAGCTGTAAGTGCAGCAGTCAATCCAACAGCTCAATGCAAATGGACGGGCCTATCAAGACTATGATGGGCAGTTCCCAGATTGGAACAAAAGGAATGTTGTGGCTGGACAGAGCAGATTTTGAATACAGTAGCACAGCAGAGTGGTCTGCTCCAACAGTTCCTGGCTGTTGGCAACTGGCTCCCATGCAGACATTAGCCAGGAAGAATCAGCCAGGACTGGCATCTGGGACAGGTGTAGAGAGAAGAAGCAGAGGCAATCAAGGGCGGTAATGGATGAACATGAACTCAGACGTTGGACTCAGATAATTGGAACTCAGAAAATTGGAAAATACCAAGGGCCTGGGGATTATAATGAAGATGAAGAGCAAATTCCAGATAAGTGAGGTTTGAATGATAGCCCTCCATCAGAAACAGGGAAGTTTTACATATTTGAGTCCCTATAAATAAGCTAATTCAAGTGATACTTCATCCCTTTATTTACCTATTAATTTATTCTGTAGGCACATTTGTTTGGGGCCCTACTATGCACCTGGAACTATTTGGGAAGCACACACTAAGTCTATTTGGAAACAAGGGATACTCCTGAAATCACAGCCAACAAAGAGGAGGTCAGTGGGTGCAAACTTGGCACCCAGGCTTGCAGACCAGAACAGTGTTTTGATTTGTTCACACCAAATACTACAGACTTTGCAAACTGACTGCTTCACAAATTCACTTACCTGGCTGGAAGGCATCTGTACTTGTAACCACTGTACTAGCAGCTCTAGTTCCTTGTCCTGCAAATATTCTTCCACATACTGTCAAGTAATACACGTTTAGCAAATGACTGCTTAGTACCGACTACAGCAAGGACTTGCGAGGAGCTAGCAGGAGAAGCAGCTGGGTTTGATTGAGCACAGAAAACAGGATAGAGTTTGGACAGGCAGAGAGATGAGCTGAGGGCACACCTTCAAACGAAGTCATTTCCACAGCAAGGGATGAGGTGAGTCTGGTGACTTGGAAGTACAGGGTATGTTCTAGGAGGAAGAGAAGACTAGCTTGGCCTAAGCAGAAAGTGCTTCTAAAGGAAGAGGGAGATAAGGCAGGAAAACCCATGAGAACTTTAAACTGACACCTGAAAAGAGGAACTCCCAAGTCAACTATAGTTCACCACTCTTCTCGGTTCTTTCACCTTTAAAATCAAGAATGAGTTACTTGAAACCCAATAAAGATATGGAGAGGAGATAAATCAAATATTAACAAAATTTGGATGCTATGCCCTGGTAGGCAGAATAACATTATTCCTAATTATTTAAAACCAAAGCACTATGGGGGCCACACAAAATAATGTGATGAAATATCCTGGCTGTCCAACAATACACTAAGAAGGGGGAGAAAAGCACACTACAAACAATATGTTTAACAATATGTTTAACAATATACTATTGGGGTAAAAACAAACATGCATAAATGCATAGGAAAAGTGGAAAACACTGTTTTTACAGTGTTTTACACCTTTTACATTTTTCTGTCTTCTAGGATATGTGCTGCTGAAGCAAGCACTCTATGTTTTCTAATAGAAGGAAAAAAGTTATTTAATAATAAAAGTAATAAAACTATCTTCCCTTTGTCAAGTCTTTACATTTTTCCAAAGTCTTTTCATATTATCTCAGTTTTACTAATTTAACTTTTTCTTTTCTGTTGGCAAAGGGTTCTATCTACAGATAGATAGAACCCGGGGCCTTGTATATACTAGGCAAACACACTACCACTGACCTACACCCCCAGCCCAATTAATTTGCCTTTTAATGGAACTATTAAATTGTCATTCTGCCAAAGGCCTTTATGCCAAGATATCTACTATACAAAATCCTGAAACCCACCTGCCTATCCCCAAAAAGACAATCAACCTTTCCACTAAAAGACTACCGTTCACCAATGTCCTTGCTAACAATCCAGTAAATGGTTTTCCCCATTTTGATAGAGCAGGGAAACATAAATCCATTTTTATAGCCAGTGGCTTTTTACAAGGAGTTTTAAGATGTGATGTGTAAATTAATGAAGTGATGTGGTAAAGTAATAGAAGCCATTAGTTAAACCTGGGGTCGGAACTATATGTCCCAAGGTCTGGCTCACTTGTTCAGTTATATGAAACTAAATATCCAAGGTAACAGTCTTCCCAAAGTACATCCAGCATTAAGATTCCATGGCAAGACTACTGGCTGCTTCCCTTACCTTCCATGTTCATCCTTGGTAACTGGCCCTTATTGTTAGTGGGGCTCAAAACCATCCAGCATCAAAGTTGCCATTTCCCAGCCTCCTCTGAGGCAGACAGCCACACCCATGTGACCATGTTCTGGCCAATGCATGCAAGCAGGTATGTTGCACTGGACCTCCTGGAAGCTGGTCCAGTGCAACACACCTCAGAGTTGTTGGGAGCTGACTCAGTCCTCAGAAACATCTTTCACTTTGCTTCTGCTTTTCCTCCTCCTATACTGCACTAGTATTCAATTACTGGTACTCCAGTAGCCATCTCAGACCCAAAGGTGGCAGGCAGACTGCAAGCCATGTACGGAATGAAATGATGGAATAAAGAATAGAAACCTGGGGCCCTTGAAGACACTGTGAGGCTACCCTAAAACCTGCTAGACTTCTTTGCAAAAATGAATAAATACATCCCTATTTTAACCACTGTTATTTTCTTTCATTTCTTAGATTGAACAGTCAATCTTAAACACAGTACAGGTTATGTATCAGCGTAAGATGCTGATACACACTTCATGCCAGTAAACAGCAAATGACTGTTTTAAGTAGATTACCAGGATAACTTTTTTTTATAAATCGCTTTTTACTAAGACTTTATAACCAGCCACTAGATGTTCATCACCATCTACTTTTTCTTTCCCACACAGACAGCCCCCACACATACATACTCTTTTCTCTATTAGTTCAAAGTCAACTAATATATAATTTCCTAGTACATATTCTGCCCTAACACGACAGTGACCAAAATCCAGCGCTCTAAAGCACCTAACAAAAACCAAACAAAACAGGACAGTGTCCCCAAGTCCACAAAACACAAAGAAGTTATTGCTCTCAAACTGTAGATGATAAGCAAAAAATGATTTTCAAATCATGCACACACTGCAATGGAGTAAGAATGACTGTGTCACAGAGACTCAAACTGGACATACACAGTCCTACACCAACATCCACCCACAGACTAGTAACAAGGTGCTTCTCCAACTTACATGTGTAAGATTTATAGCCAAATCAAACTCAGCACCAACCACATCGTCCAATGTACCACGCACATTTCTGTTTCTGACCACATCTTTTTTTTTTTTCCCTTTTGTGGTACTGGGGATTAAGCTCAGAGCCTTTTTGCACTAAGCCCTCCTTCTTTTTTACTCTGAAACAGGGTCTCACTAACTTGCCCAAGTAGGACCTGAATTTCAATCCTCCTACCCCAGCTCCTAGAGTTCTGGGATTACAGTTATGTGCCACCAAGCTAACCTTCTGCCCATATCTGGAAACGGACCTTTAAAATACTACCCTATGAAAAATAAATAAATAAATAAATAAATAAATAAAAATAAAATACTACCCTACATAGAAATCCACTACTGCCACAACACACTGTCCCTGTAGGCTTCCCACCCAACCCCAGCAGTACTAAAACTCACCTTTGGATTGAAAAGTATTGTCTCCTGGATAAAAGAATGGCATTCAAGTCCTCCACCTTATACTACAAAGAACTTGGTAAGGGAGCTTTGTCTTCACAAGAACCTAGATTCCCAAAGGTAACTCTTACAAAAGGTAAAACTTTATATGCCTCACTTGAAATTACACTCAAATTTGAAACTTCAGCTAAGAAATAATAGACATTTACAAATTCTATTATCCCAGCTAGACTTTCTAAATCGGCTCAATTATATAACATTACAGCACTCTGCCTGATTCCCCCACCATGATTAGGGTGTTTAAAAGAAAGACAGAAAATTTCATTTCTACACATTTTCTACCAACACATCTGGGCTGCTTCTTACCCATCATCCAAAACAATCTCTACATGGAAAGTACTCTGAAGAGGTCACCAAAAATGTATTTAGTTAATACGCTTAAGGAACAGAATTTTGGATCAAGGACAAAAATAATCACATGGTAAAGAGATAAAATAATGGCATAGGAAGTAAGAAAAACCAGATTTTATTTTATATAATTTAAATCCTCTTATGCACCATACGTAAAATACATACATAATGTTCCACACTCTGGCAAGGTGGAAGTTTTCTATTATTTAAAGGGGCAGAGCATGCAAGTAGAAGACACAAAAGCAACAAAAGCTATTTTAAATTGGAAAGTATATTTATATATATATATGAAATATACATCTTTAAAAATCCCCAGAAGGATATGCCCTATGTTCTCTCTGAGGGAAAACACTGTAGGTTAATTCTCTCCTCTATTTATTTATATTAGTTTTTTAAAATAAATACTACTTACATTATTTCAAATTGCATGCTTTTCAAAATGTATTTTTAAAAGCAAACAGATTTACAATAACATGAACAGAACAATAGCCTGGACCAAAACAAAGTTTGAAGGATTTCTGGGCTAAAGAACGCAGAGAGAGTACAGTCCCTGGGGCCCATGCCACCCTCAAAGTCCTTCAACTCAGATGCTCTCTCTGGGAGTCGATGCTCGATGTGATCTTAAGCATATTCTATCAGCAACTGTAACCTCTCCACAGTCAGTTCAGGGGAGAGGGCACAAATCATCTCATGTACACAGCATATTCTAGTGCCTCGGATTCAGCCCAAGTGAAAGACCGAAGTCTCTACTGCTCACTATTTAATTATCTGTAACAGTTGCTTTACTGTCCACTTTAGAGGTTCTGGGGTATAATAAAAAGTTCTCAGTTCCTTGCTATTAAACACCAGGTGTTTATGGCATTAATTAATGGCACCCTGGGCTACGGCAGATCTGTAATACTACCAAGCCATGTCAAGCTCTTCAAACTGCCAATACCACCTGAATAGGAGTCCCATTTAAACAGTATACTGCTCTTCTGATGGTCCCTACTCCACTGAGTATCACCAGCTGAGGTGTTTAGGTGGCAATTCAGACAGGTGGTATAGGTTTGCTTTCCCTGCATCCCACAAAGAGGAAAACACCTTTTTGTGATCACATGCACACTTCCCTCAAGTAGGAAAATCAATCCATGTTTTCTATAAAGTATCAGAATTACACACCGTCAACCCTGCCTGCTCATGAATTCAAAATTATCCTAAAACCCCTCCTATGCCTCATTCTTCTCTCCCTAAAACAATTTTTCCTGGCACTCATTCCACCACTGCATTTCCACTCAAGGAAGGCCTGTCTTCCGCAATGCTCCCCTAGAAATCCCTGCCTATTGAAGCTGTGACATTAGTATGAAGCTTCCCTCAGCCCCCAGCCCAGCTCTTCATACTCACTGTTGCTAGACTTAAGGTCGCGGTGGATGATGGGAACGATGGCCTCATCGTGTAGGTAGTTCATCCCCCTGGCGATCTGCACAGCCCAGTTCACCAGAATGTCCGGGGGAATCCTTTTCCCAGATAACACTCTGTTCAAAGACCCTCCGCGGGCAAACTCCATGACCAAGCAGAGGTTGGGTTCCTTCAGACATACCCCTCTAAGGGCAATAATGTTGGGGTGCTTCAGCATAGCAAAGAGCTTGGCTTCTTGGCGAACATTCTCTATGGTCTGGCTGATGTCTTCATCAGGGTCATGACGAGCTGCTTTCACGGCAACCTCATCACCTATCCAGAAAGCACGATAGACCTTCCCAAAGCCTCCGATGCCGATAATCTCTTCCAGGGTTAGCTCTGCAAAATCAATCTCTAACACTGAGGGAAAAAAAGACAAAAAAAACAAAAACAAGCATGTCAAAAACATCCTGAAAACACCACTTAACCATCCACTTACCTAGAAGAGCAAACACACCAAACTGTCTGTTCACTGGACTTTTCTATCTCCCCATTATAAAGTAACACCAAATGGATGGCAACTGTGATTAACTTCATTCCATTTCCATTGCCTTTAGTCACATTCACTAAATATTCATAAAATAAACCCCAGTTGGAAAATCAAAGAACAAGACCAACCATTTTAAATAAAGGCAACATTCAAGGGGTCCTTTTTTGAGATTTCTTCAGCTCTACTGGGTATTTGGTGGTGAGTGCAAGACAGATAAACAAGAGCCATGAGGCAGCTTGCAAAGAGATTTTGTAGAAGTATGGCCAGAGGATGAGGAAAGTCACTAACTCCCACAGCAGGACAGGACAGGAACTAGCGAAAGGATTCTCAGGGGAGACAACATTTGAAAGAGGCCCTGAAAAATGAGGGGAAGGTGGTCACATCACACAATGAAGTCCTGGGACCCAGCGAGGGCGAATCCAGGCAGGGGGAAGGACAGGAGAAGGAACATGGGGCATGAGAGTGTATGAATCCAGTTTGGCTGGATCATATGCCCTTGGATGGGAAATAAGACTCAAAGTCTTGTTGAGGGTAACCCGGTGAAGAAATCTCATAACTTTCACGGGAAGAATGTTCATAGGCCTGTGATTTAGAAAGGATACCCACTCTGGCAGTCACGTTAGAAGATAACCTGAAAGACAGAGTGCCAGTGACCAGGCAGGCTGACACTCAGCAACAGCAAGTACAGGGAGAGCCGGATCAACCAGGGAGACCTGGATCAACCAGGGAGACTTCTAGAATGGGTTCTGCAAGGCCTTGCTGACTGAGATATATGGGAAAGGAGCCTCACAGGAGACTGCTAACTCCAGCAATGCCCCAGTTCAGTCCCCGATGCTCCCAGTAACACCTCCAAACACTCATTCTTCCCAAGTCCAGCCTTTGAACCTAAGGTGTTTGATTACACCATTAGGTCCATTTGGAAAGGCTTGCATGGATAGAAAAAAATGGCAGCTACCAGTGATTACAAAAGTTAGGCTAGGTATGGTACTGAATGCTATATGAGCAAAGTGCTATTTTATGTTTCTCTCAGAAACCTGTTCTCTGTCCTCTCAGTCTCTTTTGTCTTCACCAACTGACTCAGATTCGGCCCTCAGGTCTCAACTTAAAAGTCAATTTCATAGGAGAACTCCTCCTAATGCCCAGACCAAATGAAGTCAAGCTCCCCCCTCAATTGAACACTTCATAGTGATCTCCATTTTGCCAGACTCCTGAAGGTTATAATTACTTCACTACTTGCTCAGTGCCTGCTGTCCTGCTTGCTTGTGAGAGCCACAAAGGCAGTCTCTGGCTGCCTTCTTCGCCAGGCCAGACATTTAGTAAGTGACCAAAAGATCACTGAGGCAAAATGGAAAAAAAAAAAAAAAAAACCAAAAAAAAAACTACCTCAACAGAAAAGAAAACGAATTTCAGATCTGAAAAGCCGATTGGGTCTTCTGAAACAAATACAGAAAATAATCACAGTTTATTAAAAATCTAAGAAAACAAAGATGTATTTCTACATTTTTGGCAAGACCAAAAGAGGAACTGCCCGCGGCTGGCTGTTCTTTTCCTTACTTGGCCAGCCCATGACACCCCTGCTCTTCACTCAGATGCTGGTGGTACTCAAAAAATATGTTATTGCTTAATTATGGCACTTCTGTCTATCTGGGGCTGGCATTCATTTGTATTTTGCAATGTCTACACTAAGGAAACTCTTAGGAACAGTTAGCTGGAATACCTTTAGATACACAAAAAGTAGAGTCCGTCTTAACTCCCCAAATTCCAACCATTAAAAAAAGCTATCATCTGGGGCCGGGGGTATCACTCAGTGGTAGAAGGAATGCTTAGTGTGGGCAAGTGTTCAGTCCCCAGCATGATGAAAGAAAGAAAGAGAGGGAGGGAGAGCAAGGAGGACAGGGACAGAGAGGGAGAGGGAAATGGAGGGAGGGGAAAAGACAAAGAGAGAGGGAGATTGAGGGACAGAGGGAAAAAAAGTTATTGCTATTTCTGGCACTTCCCGAAGAAGTAATGTGGTGGCACACTAGGAGAAGCTACCCCAAAATCCTTCTACTGTGCTTTTCGGTACTACCAGCAAGAAAACTAGAAACTACTTTGCCCAGCTTTCTTCAAAGCTAGAGTTCTAGGTGCAAACTAAGTTCTGCCAACTGTACTCACAAGAATTCCAAAGGAGTGAGAGAACGACCATCTTCTTGCCGCTTCCCCCAGTGAGTACGGCTGCTGGCAACAGCATCAAGAGATCTATGGATGTGGAATGTCACCTGCCCAAGTAGCTGTCTAACCTCTGGGCTACAGATAGAGTGCGGTGTTCTTGAAGACAACATCTTCAGTTACAGCTGAAGATTCTGTACCTTCCCAATCAGAAAAGAGGCAGCTTGCCTGATGGACCAATTCTGCGATGTTCTGGGAGTTCTTCTCATAGGTTCAGCTAAAGCCCCTTCTCCCAGCCCTTCCCACAATTCTATGAGCTCCTAACTTCCTATGCTAAATCTCTTTCTTGTTTAAAATAGTTTGAGTGTTTCTGAGTCCTAAAAATGATTTCTGACTGATTACTAATTTTTGCCTGTCATCTATATGAACGAGAAAAATATGCTAAGCATATCTACATTAAAGAGAGATTAAAAACCCTCTTGGAGGAATATATAAATTACATTCACTCTTCTTCATCATGCAAGAAAGGAACATTGTCTTCTTCCTCCCTATAAACATTTACACTGCTGAAAAGCTATGTGCCTCTTCAACAAATTTGTATTTATTATCTTATTTCTTCAACTGAGTCTTGGGAGTCTCCTGAAAGGAATTAACTGTTGTATTTTTTTCTTCCAGTCTCCCTGCTTCCTTCTGATCTGAAGTACATCTGCCAAAGCACAGTAGGTGCTGAGTATTCATTTAAGTGCCTGAGGGTTTAAAAGACCCGATTGAGGACTAGGTGCTGAAAGGACAGCTCCGCCATCCACCATTCACAGAAGAGGGAAAACCAGAAAGGAAAAGCAATACTGTACCTCTGGGGGGAGGAGGGGGATAAAGCCACAGGATTTTCCTTGGTTAAGGAACAGTTGTGACTAACCTTCAAGAAAATAGAACACAGCTTCCAAACATACAAAACACAGAACCCACGAAGGGGGCTGGGAGAACTTTTTCCTTTCTGGCTATGAAGTCCCTTTGGATAGGAACTATAGCACCAGATCTTAAGTTGCAACAGAAGTTCTCCTTATTCCTCCCTTTCACTGTTCTAGTCGAGACCTGGTTTTAAGCAAAAATCAGGTCAACTTGCATTCAGCATATTTTTTCAGTTTCAGTGGAAGGATATTTCCAGGAATAAAACCTTATTTCATTTTTGGAGTCGAGATGTTATTCCTCTCAACTGTATGTTTCAAACACTGAACGTGTAAGTACGTCCTGGTGGATTCTGGGAAACTGAATGGAATATTTCTCATTTTAAAATATTATGTATGCCTGAGAGTACACTGCAATATTTCTGGTGGATGTAGGAAAAAGTGTAAATTAATAATGATTTAATGTATGCCCTATTTGAAAACAGAAACAATTCTCCTGCAAGAGAAGCTTTTCTCTTTCTTAAATATGTATGTCTATGTCTCCCAAGATAACAAATTTGGAACTGCACGTTTTTATATTTCACTAAGATAAAGAAGAGGAACAAAACCCTAGGTTATTTATGTTTGTCATCCACAGAAAGCTAAATTCTCATGACTACAATGTAGAGGACAAAGTCACTAAATACATGTAAGATAGTTTACAATATCACAATTATATTTTTTCTTTAACCAAAGACTTAGTAATTTCCCCCTTTCTGTTCTGAATACAGTCTGAAACAAAATTTTCACTTTGAAAAACAATACTATAAAACAAAGCCTGAAAACTATCTCTTGACTTAGCACCTTATACTCATGATCCACAATGTTAAATCATAATATATGTCCCAGAGGGCAAGTTCAAAAGGGTAATTCTGGAGTCGTAAATAATTCAACTTTACTCCAAGTCTTTATTTTCTACCTAACACTAATTAAACTGGTGGACAGAGCACACAGGTCAGAGATGTACCTGTCTTTGTCAAAGTACCGCACTTACATTTTATATTTACATCACTACTCTTCTCCATATAATTCATAAGCAACTTCTTACCATTTCTTTGTCCCCTGGGTATTTAACATAGTAGCTATCATTTATCAGGTACTCAATAATTAATTTTTATCTGGAATTAAATTTTCTCAATTATCAAGAATTAATGCCAGTCAAGAGGTAATGCCAAAACTCCTGGTGAGGCCAGGTAAGAGCATTTATCAGGACTTTCAAATGTCATGCTCTTCAAGTAAATTACTTCCAGTAAGTACTTCCCACTTTCTCATTATCTGGGATCTTGATTTATGATCCCACTCCATCAAGGTAACTATTGTCACAATAAAGATAAGTCCTGGCCACCTCACAGGAAGGCGCTCTTAATGTGTCACACTGTTGACATGCCTGGGTCTCCATGCAGAGGTTCTTTCAGTCTAAATCACATTTACTCCTGACTGTCACCACAGCCTGCATGGTAAGATACTAAAGAAACCGAGTCTTGATCGTGAACTTAACATCCATTAGGTGACCCTAAAAATAAAAACACAGAACTTCACCCACAAAGAACCTTGACATCTGACTTACGAGTTTCCTAACATCCCAGACTATGTGTACATCTTAGGACACACTGTCAAGTTCATCTTCAACACTATTTCAAAACACTATGTCAGCACCCTGGCTTAGCCATCATTTTACATTTACCAGCACCAAAACAGGTGTAGCACTCAGAAACAACTGAAAGTAGAATGTCACCTCCAAGTACTATGAAGATAAAAACATCGCAGTTTTAAATTCAATCAGACAGGCAAGAAACAGAGAAAAAGACTTAAACATCCATTTGACAGTTAAAACATCAAAAGAAAAAGAAAAGCAGAAAAGAAAAGAGGTTATGATTTTGATATTAAGTCCTTCTACTTATAACATATCTTAAGATAAAGTAACAAAATTGTTCAGGTGAAAACAAATTACAGGGCCAGAAGACAACTGCTACAGATGAAATTTTAAAAGTAAATATTCAAAGTTGGCCCTTGACAATGATGTTTTTAATCAACTAAGATGCAAAGTATACAAAACAACAAACAGTAATGAATACAGATTAGCGATGCCTTTTAACAGAAAGAAATTAAGGAAAACTCCTAATTATGAAATAGTGTAAACTGCACTAGGACATATTTACATCTTTCTTCTAAAAAGACCCCGTAGAACTGATTAAAGGAATCTGATGGCAATTTAAGTCGTTTGAAAACATAAAGAAATTTCATTACAGGGATGGAACAGGATCTCCTGGGAAACTCATGAAAACCAGGACACAGGGAGAAAGGCCTTGGGAGGGAATTCTGGGTATGGGCCCCCCCGGAGATTCGGCCAATTCCAAATATAGGCAAGGATCTAGGGTGAGAAGGAGAAAATGTATTGTCTGAACAGTGTGGCTGCGAAGGGACTGAACTTAGCCACTGCACTGAACTCTCAAGGGGGAACAGCATACTTTTCTCTAATAATTTCCCCACGCACCACTTGTCCCCAGCCCCTCATCTTTCTTGGTACCTTACTCAGTGAGATTCCTAAAGGTACAACTTCTGAGATACAGGATTAAGATCCCAGTCATCAACAAGACACTTCAAAAGCACTTCAGTCCTGAGTTCACACATGCTTCCGGGACTGGTGAGCCAGCCCAGCCCCGCGCGAGAGACACCTTCCTCTCTCTGAAGGCAAATACCTTTAAGGGGCGGGGACAGGTGATAGAAGAGGCTGGCAAGGTCCCTGGTTTTCTGAAAACTAACGTTAGAACAGGAATCACGAGCTTGCCTCAAATCTTTCCAGACTTGGAAGGGCAGGGCAAGAGGGAAAGAGAAGACTCTGCAAATGGGAAGACCCTCGTGCTGGGCTTCAGGATGCAGACACCAGGAGCTAGGCTGGGGCAGTGCGGGCAGGGCCTGCGGCGGCCGGCGTCTGCATCGCACCCACGGGGCCTCCTGCAGCCCGCGCGCGCGCGAACACACGCACGGCGCGTCCCAGCCGCCCTCCTCGGGCGCCCCAGGCCTCCATCCGAGTCCCCCGTCCCGACCAGGCTCCGGGCCCCCCTTCGCCTTACACTGAATGGGCAGGTATCGACTGGGGTCTTCGCCGCCCGGCTGGCGGCGGCTGGAGAAGGCGCTGCGCGGGGTCACGTAGTTGCTGGGGAAGACGCCCACTCGCTCGTTCAGCTGCCCGGTCCACCAGCCCTCGTCTCCTGACACCTGCGAGTCCTTGGACAGCACCTCCACCACGTCGCCCAGGCGCAGGGTCAGCTCGTCCTCGCCCGCCGCCTCGTACTCGAAAACGGCCGTCCAGTAGGGCAGCGGCGCGCCGCAGCGCAGTTCCCCGGGGGCCGCCGCCGCCTCCGCATCCGCCTCCGCCTCCTCCTCGGCCCCGGGCCCCGACCCGTCCTGCCCCGGCGGGGCGGCAGCGGCGGCGCTCGCCAGGCAGCCGAGAAGCGCTCTGGAGGGCTCCATGGAGCGGGCGACCCATACGGTGCGGGGCCGCCGCCGCCCGCGGGAGCCACCGCCGCCTATTGTTCATGCGGCTCCGCGGCGCTGGGGCCCCCGCCCCGACGGCGGCCTCAGGTAGGGCCCGGGCTGGCGGGGCGGGGTCAGCGGCCGCCCGGGGCCGCGCAGCGGGGTGCCGAGACCGCCGAGGCCGCCCAGCGCGACGCTCCCTGCCGCAGACGCGCGCGGCGGCCCGAGTCCCCCGCCTCCTGACGCGCGGCCCCGGGCGCGGCCGCGCCACCTCAGTGGCCAGTACCTGCGCGCGCGACCGCCGCCCGCTACCGCCGTCGCCCTCTGCGCCACGCCCCCGCGCGCGCGGCCACCAGACGCGGCCTGGCCCCGCCCCGCCTGACGACGGGAGGGGCGGGCCTGCCGGGAGCCCAGGCCCGCCCCGCGCCAGCCCGCGCTCCCATTGGCTGCGGCGACGCGGCCACAGGTTCCGCTCCACCCCCTGCGACGCGGCCGGCCCGCCCCCTTTGCGGGCTCCCGGCGCAAACCCAGGTCGACCCAGCGCTCTCGCCCGTTGGTCCGCCGCGTTTCCATCCATTGGCTCGCGGCACCTGTCCATTTCCTGTGGAGCGCGGCGCCTCCCGCAGGAGGGGGCTGCGGCTTGGTGGGAGCGGAGGGAAGGCGGCCCCTGGAAGGTAACCAGAGCGTTCCTTCAACCTGAGCGGCCGGGGCGGAGCCTGCTGCCTTTGTTTGCCGCGCGTGCTAGGGGGTCCATCCTACAGGGGCTTTCGAAAGTGGGCAGAGAAGCCAGCCGGCTTGCACCCCCACAGAGTTCTCTCTTTTCTAGCTCCTTTTTCAGTGGATTCCACCTCTTGTATCTGGCGGCACTGCTCCGACCTGGAGGATCAGCTTCTGCCCCCAACTTTTGCGCCCCCACGCACACTCTCCCACCCCTGGTTGCGCCTTTGAGGTCCGGCCCATTGCAGGGCTCATTCCAAGAGCTCTGAAAACTACACTCCTCGCCTTCATGAAGTCTGTACAGCTCGTCCATTCCCGGATTCCTGCAAGAAAAAAGTCCAATACTATTGTTTTCCAATCCAGAAAGGCCAGAGACCCTATACGGGGGCTTCCCACTGAGGCAACGAAAGCTGTCGTGAAGTGGACCTGGTCTCCCTACAGAGAATCAACTTTCCTACAATCCGTGGGTGTCTTGCCTGGAATTGCGCCGCGGGTCATGGTGGTGCCCGGTCTACAGAGCTCAGAGCAGGAACCAAAAGCAGGACACACAGAAAAGCCTGTGCATAGCTTCTCAGCGAGGGCTGACCTTTCCCTCCTACACGCCCCTTTGTTGTACTTTTTTTTTTTTTTAAACATTAAGAAAGGAGGACATGTGGGGCCCTTAGTGTTTCTTCTTGCTTTCATCCTATCATAGCAAAGTCAACTTCCACGAAGAAAACTTCTCTGCTATTTCAAACAAGCCAGCGCTGAAGGATCTTGGCCTGATAGCTTCCGACCTGTGTTACCTTTTCCTCTTTGAAGACCAGAACAGAGACGATTTATTTAGCAGCAGTTAGTGCTTCCCTATTTTCTTGTTTAATTTTAGATTGGGGTTTATTCTTAGACAAACAAACAATTTGGAAAAATAACCAGGCAGCTGCCTGACCTCTGCAGCCTCCTCATCCTGAAAGCGGGGTCAGGACTGCAGAATCTGTGTGGTTTGCAGGTGAATATGGCTCCACTGAACCTTGGGCATCTGCATATTTAAGGTTATAAAGAAGAGAAGTGAGATGGTATTGTTCAAAAGACCAGTCAGCCAGGCCACTTGTAATTCCAACTACGTAGAAGGAATTGGAGGCAGGAGTGTGGCAAGGGCAATGTGGGCAGTCTAGTGCCTTAGGGAGACCATGTCAAAATAAAAAATAAAAAGGGCAAGGAGCCTGATGTGGTGGCACACACTTGTAATCCCAGCACTCTGGGAGGTCAAGACATGAAGATAACAAGTCTGAGCCCAGCCTAGGCAGATTAGCAATTTAGCAAAACCATGTCTCAAAATAAAAAAATTAAAAAGGGTTGCAGACATAACTCAATGTAAAGCCCTGGGTTTAATCCCCAGGAACATACATACACGCACATATGCACTAAAGCACATCCAGAGTACATTTTGAGAAAGAGTTCCTGAAATAAATGCCCTAAAACAATATTCAAGTTCTTACTATATGTGGGAAAATATGTGGATGAGTCTGAGGAAATTCTCTACCTTTCGTTTAAGATGAAACCACTCTACCCCCAAGCAGAGAGAGTCAGGGATTAGGTACTTCCTGTTTTTAAAAGACCATAAGAAAAAAGGTTTTCTTCATAAAATTTTAATTTGGGAGGAAAAGGACTTTTACAAAGTGTATGTAGACACACAAAGAAACAGAAAAAAGAAACACCAGAAAGAAAAATGTCTGTAGTGGGTCTCTTTAAGTAGTAGGGTTATGAGTAATTGGGTGACCCTGCTTGTCATTTTGCTTATCTGGAATTTTTTTATGTTTTGTTCCTGTGGATTCCTTCCTCCCTGGGAAAGAGAAATAGAAAAACAGTCCTTGATGCCTACAAACAGGAAAACTTTAACTCCTTTAACTCCCCATAAAATTTTGATCTTTAGCTCCATAGCACATGTTTGGGATCTCCTGAAGAATCATTCATCAAACATGCTAGCCAGTCATTCAGTAAGTATTTGTTGAATGGATAAGTGCTAGGAATTCAAATGAGGGAAGATCCTTCAATCTAAAGTCACTGGGCAGGGCTTCAGGGAAGAGGCAGAATTAGAGAGGTTCTTGGAGGGCTATGGAGCAAGACAGGAAAGAGCATGTGTTCAGCAAAGGACTGAGGGGGCAGCCACAGCGCAAAGTGGGAAAGCTGGGCTGGTCGGATGGCATAAAAGGATACAGAAGAACTCTGAAAAGATAGAAGGAAACCAGATCGTAGAGGGCCTTGTGGTTACTTCATTCACACTAGTAATTATTTAATTGATTTTTTGCAATTATTTAATGCCACCTCTGTTTGCCATAAGGGCAGGGACCAGTCTGTCCGGTTCTTCCAGTTCCTCCAAGACCCAGAGAGTGCTTAGCACACAGCTGACTCTCAGCACATATTTTGCAACTGGATGGCCAAGTTCGCAGCAGCCTAGGAAGTCTGGGGTTTGTTCAGCAGATAAGAGGTTATCCCTGCAAAGTTTTGAGCAGGGCCTCAATATGATCAGACTTTCCCTTTGTGCGGACTGGGATGGGTGAGGAGATGCTCAGGAGGGGATGGAGGCCATGGAAATGGACACTGATGTAATGGGTAGCAATGATAGAAATTCCAGCCAGAGAAGAGGGCAGAGAGCAGAGCAGGAAGTGAAACTGATGATATAAAAGAAGGGCAGAAGGAGATGCAGGTAGAACCACCAAGGTTGCAGCACTTCGAGATTCCTGAGCAGCGGGCCGATGAATGTCAACCAAAACGGGAACATTTTCTCTGCCACTGAGAAGTGTAGAGCCTGACAGGGAGAAACTCGAGCACTTGCAAATGCAGATTGTCACGGTGTGTCCTGACTCTGTTCTTCAACAAACCATGTGACATTGAGCAAAGGCTTGTTTGAACTTCAGTTTCCTCATTTTGAAATAGATGTAATAACAGAACTTGCCTTTTGTGGATGTTAATAGAGTATTGTTTTTTTTTCCTTTCTTTCTCTTTTTTTTGGGAGGGGCAGTGCTGGGGATCAAACGCAGGGTCTTGCGCTTGCTAGGCAAGCGCTCTACCCCTGAGCTAAATCCCCAACCCCTTGTGGATGTTTATAGGGTTAAATGAGACAAGACCAACAAAAATGTGCTGCTAGCACCGAACAATTATTCAGTATTTCTTTCTCTCTTTGCTCTGTGTATCACCTGCAGAAATACACTGCAGTTGCATTTGAGAAAACTGCTCAGGCCTTTGGCATGGAAGCTGAACCTAGGGCTTTTCTCAAAAAAAAAAAAAAGGGACAAGGAAAAGAAGGAGGAAGGAGAAAAGAATAAGGACATTAGAGAAGGAAGGAAGGGGGAGAGAAGCAGAGCCAGCCGCATAGACTAAGGTAAGGAGCTTGGGGCCTGGATTCTGAATGAATTTGAATGTGCTCACTGGGTGCTGTGAGGTGAATTAGCTGTCTGTGTCCAGATGCCTTATCTGGAAATTAGGGATAATAATATCTGTCTCTCTGGGCTCCTGAAATGATTAAGGGACATGATATATGTTAGGTGCTGAACACCCAATCTATCCCCTAGTTGTTCTGATTTGAGCCTAAAATGCAACTTAGGAGATGTCACCCTCCCTTTTGGGTCTTTGGGGAAATATTTTAAATCAGTATTTTGGTGCTAAAATCCCTAAGCAGGGATTGACCTTTTCTAAAAAAAAAAAAAAAAAAATTCGGCTCACTCCTCTCATTTTTCATTTTATACTAATTCAGGAAAGGACCCCCTATGTACTCACTCTTTAATCCATTTGCATCAATATGACTTTTTTTTTTTTCTGTACTGGGGATTGCACTGGGCTACAGCTCCAGCCATTTTTTTTCTTTTTCTTCTTTTTTTTAAATTTTTATTTTGAGACAGGGTTTCACTAAGTTGCCCAGGCTGGGCTTAAAGGTGTGGTCCTCCTGCCTCAGCCTCCCAGACTGCAGGGATTACAAACATGTGCAACCAGATCCAGCTTCGAATATGATTTTTTAGGTGAATGGTAGAGGAGGGTGTGCAGTGGGGTTGATGGGACAGAAGTTTTTAAGCCAGAGTGATGTTCAGATTCCTGATCAACTAGACATTACTTTGGGCCAAGGACTGCACATGTCTCTGAGCCTTTGTTTCACTCTCCTAAAAGGAGGGTGTGTAAAATGTGGTTGTCCTGAGGATTACAGAAAGTAAGGGCTCTCCTAGTAGTATCTAATACATAAGTGCTCAGTTAATTCCTCAATGTTCCTGTTTCCATTGATAGTGTTTTAATTCCTATGTTCTGAGGAGTAATGCTGTTTGAAACATCAAAATGGTAAGAAATTGTGCCTCCTTTCTTCTGCCTCTTATCTCCTATGAAAACTGTGGCTCAGACCGTGGGGCTGCTCAGAATGTACTGTCTCTAGGGAGAGCTGCATTTTAACATTGATCAGAGGCTTTAACCAAGGAGAAAGGGTCAAACAGAATTTGTGCTTTGTCCAGTCTGGTGGCAAAGTGATCCCCTGAGACAGCCCTTTGTGAAATTACACTGCTCATGTCCACACCGGGCCTGTGAGGACTTCATTTAAGCCTTTCAGTCAAGGACCCCAGATAGGTCCAACCAAAAAGAAAGAGAGAGATGCCATTAAAGAGATTAGGCCTGGAACTGGGGTTTGGGAAGAATACATAATCACTGGGAAAATGATCACAAAGTAGCGGGGGGGGGGACCTTGGTGATGTAATTTTAAAATACTTTTTAAACAAATGTGATGACCAAGAGGAAGAACCATGCATATAATATATTCCTAATCATGTGGAAAATATATATGCAGTAATATTGAAAGCAATATATCAAAACGTGAAGAGTACTTATCTCTAATCTAGATTAGAAGTGACTACTTTCTCCATCCTGTACTCTTTAGTATTTTCTGTCATTAAAATGCATGGGTTTTCTAATTAGAAAAGTAAGACACAGAAAAATAAATACCACATGATTTCATTTATA